>JASAMX010023034.1:0-17328 GCA_030248175.1 Microlaimidae sp. YZB2_3 | reverse complement strand
TGTTTTCGTACTCCTTGTTTATAGCGATGGCATTAAGCCTTTCATTCTAAAAAAACTCATTTTGTTAAATATTAGATTAAGACGAAATTTCTATACAGTAAAACAAATTACATACAACAAATAAAAATAGAAATAGTTCTTTTTAGTGTACTCAGATGTATTTTATGGGGAAATTGTTAGATTTATAAAAATGTCGCTCGTTCAAGCCTAGTTCTAAAATTCAATTTTTATCTTTAATTTAAGAAACTGGGCTTTGTATGAAAGTCCACAATCATAGTATCTGAATAATAAGATACACAAAAAATGGTTCTAATGCCTTAGCAAAATCAAAAAGTTTTTGCTGTTTTTTTATTATAATCTCTACGTTACAACTTACTAACAAAAAGTAAAGTAAAGTAAAATAATTTATTAGTTAAAGTACGGTTATTTAAAACGAACATAAAACACAAATAAAATACACGACAAAAACTATCAAAATTAGTTTAACAATCATCAGTGGGAGACAAGTTTATTTGAGGAAAAAAGAAACTAGACTTTGGCCCGCTCCCATTGATAAAAAAGAAGGTAGTTAATTTCAGATGACACATAACTTTGCTTCCTCTTACAAAATTGTCTGACACAGAACTTTAATGCGCCTTGTTTATTTAACTCGGACATAAAAAATAATAAAATTGGTATTACTAGGTTTCCCTGTAAAACTAATTTCTTTGTTTGTTATTAGGATATCTTTGGCACAAAAACCTTAGGTGGCCCATCAGAAAACATTGAGAGAAAAAAAGACAAATTCCTTTTATGCAACACCAGTGATATGCATTTTTAATATCAAAACTGTTTAAGAAAGGAAATACATAAATATGTATAAAAAATGTATATATAATGGGAAAAACCATTAGTTTGCTCATTGAAAGTATAAGTCAAGTTTCTTTTTGAAAATATTTAGAGATTTAGACAAAACCAAATCTGAAGGTAAGTTATTCCATACAGAAATAACTCTCCGCGAAAAAAAATTTTTTAGTTATATCTAAAATTATATCAAATTTTATAACACAAAACTAAATCAGTTTTTTGACGCCGAGTCTTTAAGCTTTCTAGTTTAAGTTCAGCTAATCTTTCTTGATAAGACACTTTTGGAAAATAAAATCGTGCGTAAAAACGCCTAGTAAACACTCGCTAAACATATTCCACGCGCTCTTCATTTTTCTTAAGGTAAGGTGACCAAACAAATGATTCAAACTCTACCAAAGGTCAAACAAAACTTTGTAAGCCTTCAGTAGAGTCTCTATATCAGAAAAAGTGAATGCTTCAAACAAAAGTAAAACTCTACGCAAAGCTTATGACGCTATTTCATGAAAATGATCTGAAAACTTTAGATCCTTATTTACCAAACAAAATTCCTAGATCTCGTACTGAAACAGAATTTTGAGTTTTAATATTTTTAAGCTTGTATTTATTTTGAGGATTATTTGAGCCAATTGAAAGAACATTACACTTTTCAAAAGCTGTTTTTTATTGCCACAGTCATCCGTCCACCGGGAAAAATTTTATAAATCTAAAACGAATTCTTCATAAGAGATTTTTGTGTCTAAAGTTTTATACAATTTGGCGTCATCGGTGAACAGATTAAGTTGAGTTCCATTTTTTAAGCAGTTTGGCAAATCATTAATAAACAACAAAAATAAAAGTGGACCTAAGACACTCCCCTGGGGAACTCCGCTTGTAACTGGCTAAAAATTTGACATTTTATCCTCTATAACTACTTTTTGTCTTCGATTTGAAAGAAAAATTTTTATCCGATTAAAAAGTTCAAAACCGACCCCATATGCCTCAATTTTTTGAAGCAGTTTTTTATGGCTAACTGTATCAAATGTTTTATAAAATTATATCTGAGATAAAATAATTACAATCACATGTCAACCATAACATTTAGAATATATAATATCAAAGGTGGATAATCTAATAAAGGTATGTCACAGCGGTCTGTAGCAGCGTGCATCATAAAATCCAATTCGGGCCGCATGTCCGGCCAAAAGCCGCACGTCCGGCCAAAAGCCGCACGTCCGGCCAAAAGCCGCACGTCCGGCCAAAAGCCGCATGTCCGGCCAAAAGCCGCACGTCCGGCCAAAAGCCGCACGTCCGGCCAAAAGCCGCATGTCCGGCCAAAAGCCGCATGTCCGGCCAAAAGCCGCACGTCCGGCCACAAGGGAGTTAATTTTGCTGCATTGCGTTCTTGTTATTTTTGGCTTTTGGCCGGACATGCGGCTTTTGGCCGGACGTGCGGCTTTTGGCCGGACATGCGGCTTTTGGCCGGACATGCGGCTTTTGGCCGGACGTGCGGCTTTTGGCCGGACGTGCGGCTTTTGGCCGGACATGCGGCTTTTGGCCGGACGTGCGGCTTTTGGCCGGACATGCGGCTTTTGGCCGGACATGCGGCCCGAATTGGATTTTATGATGCACGCTGCTACAGACCGCTGTGACATACCTTTATTAGATTATCCACCTTTGATAATATTCAAAAAGCAAGATTGTCCATTGACAAACGTGATTCAATGAAATATACCAATAGATTTTTAGTTTATTTGATACTTCCCTAAACTTCTGTCTATCACACTTTAATAAATTTTTTTGCAAATTTTTGACATTGGCAAATTGAAAGAATTCACATGATTTTTTAAATCTGGGGGGGGGGGGGGAAGCATTTTAGAACCATGCACAGGTTTGTTGCACTGCATAAGAAATTGTGGTCCATTGGAGGCACAGGCGGGCAGGGGGGGGGGGGGGTTGGGGGGGGTTATACCCCCCAAAGCTTCTTATCTTATTTCGCAGTTTATTACCTTTAAATTTCTCTGCTACGCGGGCAGTATAAATTGGAAATTTATCTTAGTTTTTCAATCTCAAATCGATTATCCCATTCAGTAGTTAAGGCATACAATAAAAATTTAATAAAACTACTATAAACACTTTTAACATTTTTTTAACGTTTTAAACACATGTTATAACATGTATAGTATATCTATAAAAAACCTTAAGTTTTGTAATTAGTATCATTTGGAATTAAATTTTCTAGTGTATTTTAGCGCCACAAATTATAAATTTTCTTTCCCGGGGGCATTCTGCCCCCCCCCCCCGGACTGAATTTTTAAGATCACAGAAAATTATGTAGAGATTAAGTAAAAAAACAAAAGTAAAATGTATGTTCACAAGATCACCAGGGGACGATTTTTAAGCTGTTTTTAGTATATTTTAAAAAAAATTTTCGCCTCTGGCGGCTGGGGGACACCTGGACCCCCCGGCCGACGCTCTTGCGTAACGGCTGGCGCCGCTATGCGGCGCAGGCGGCGGCGCTTCGCGCTGCTTTGTTAACAATTCTTCTTCCCCCCCAGACCGACGCCCCCCCAAAATGAATCCTTACTGCGCCACTACACATTATTATTAAAAAAATTAAAAAATTACATTTATAAGTTGCAATAAGGTTTTATTTTAATTTTACAGTTTTAAAGCATTTATAAGCTTGTTTTACGTTTTTTTACGCATTTTAACCTCATTTTTTAAGTGCATGGGCTAAAAATATTAGGTACACGGTAAAACATCCCCCTTCTGAAATTTGAGCTCCTGCCGGACACCAACCTTAAAATTTGACCCCCCCCCCCCAAAATCCAAGAGGCTGTCCACCTATGATTGGAGGTATGGGTTACGTTTTTACAAAAAAATCATCATATATGAATACAAAAAGTTTGACTTTATTCCTACCACACCTTTAAGCATTAAATGGCATAATCTAATTCAGACCTGTGCACAGTCTGGAAAATGGTCTCCCTCTGTTTTATTGGAGGATTTGCTCCCCCCGGCCAAAAAAAAATTCCCTAAAATTATGATGCCCAGTTTTGACCTATGATGACGCCATCATCCCAAATTTTTTACAGTTTGTAACTCATTTCAAAATGTATTTTAAGCTATTTTAGACCCAGTTTTACCTTATTTTCGCTTTTTTTTGTCCCTTTTTACCTTTTCCCTGCTTTTTTCCTTTTTTTTCTTTTCCCCTTGCTTGTCCCCCCCAATTTTGGAATCGCCCCCCCCGTTTTAACTCTAGGAAAAAAGGGGCAGAGCACAGGTCTGCTTAATTATTTAATTTAAACTGCAAGGCAGGGAAAAACTGGTTTTCAGACTATTACTATGTTTTTAGAATGCTTTTGAAAGTTTCAGAATTATAAAATTTTTTTTTTTCAAAATTCAAAAAACTTAAAGGTCCTCCCTCTCATACATGGGCATGGGGGGTTTCGGGGGGGGGGGGGCATATATATTTTTGGTCGGGTCCGCTAGGGGGTTACACCCCGGGGTGAAAGGGCAAGATTTTGAAGGGATGGGGGGTCCAGAAAGGTCCAGACTCCCGACTTTATAGGAGGGGTCGACTTTTTCCAGGGTGCAAGATTCCAAATTTATGGGGGGAGGGTCAGGTTTTTTTTTAAATTAAATAATTTAAGTGTTTTTAGGGTTTTTATACAGATTTTTATATACTAAAACAGTCTATTTAGGCCAAAACGTATATAAAAACTTTTGTTTTTGATAGTAAATAAAAAATTACACCTCTAAATTGGTCAGAAGGGGGGGGGGGAAGGTCAGCTTCGCTAGGGGAGGGGGGGAGGGAGGCCGGATTTCCTCCCAGCGGGGACCCACCTTCAAAAGAGTCCCGGCACAAAAGAACCCGGAAAAAATTTGCAGCTGGCACAAAAGAGTCCTGGCACAAAAGAGTCCCAGCACAAAAGAGTCCTGGAGAAAATGAGATTCCATGCGCCCAAGCGCTGCTAGGGCTGAGGTCGGCACAAAAGAGTCCTGGCATAAAATAAATTTTTAACAGCTGACATACAATGAAAATGTGTACGGAGGTAAAGCAACGAAAATATATAAGCCCCAGGCGCCTGTTAAAACACATAAAAAAAGTAAATTTTAATAAAAAAGTAAATTGTAAAAAAAAGTGAATATACCAATAAATAAAATAATAATTGATGAACCTATTACTAACCTCCTAATAGTTGTGCTTTTCTTCAATACATTTTCCACAGAACCTTTATAAATTTTTAACTTTTTGTGTAGTTTTTTAAACAAATTTTTACTTTTAAAGTGGTATACTTTGACTTTTTAAAGCAGAAAAAATAAGTGATTTAAAACGAAAAGTTAACAAAAGCGAAATTTCTACCCTTCAACTTCTGCCACCAAAGGCAGATGGGAGAGACTTGCCCTGTTGATTATGTTTTAATTTATTCTTGATTTGTATTTTTAGCCTATTTTATTGTTTAAATACATGTTGAAAAAAAATAGTTTAAAAAAAACTCTGTTTCTCCGGAAAACATTACAGTTAAATACCGGTTAAGTGTCGAGCATGGCTACATTATAAGTTTCTGTGCGCCACTTTTTGGAAATCTTAACAAATTTTTATTTATTATTTATTTATTTTTTTTACTTCTTATTACTCCATTTTTTTGCGCTCAGTGCCTGGGGCTTAATATTCGTTGTTTACCTCCGTACACTTTTTCATTGTATGTCAGCTGTTAAAATTTATTTCATGCCAGGGACTCTTTTGTGCCCGTACTCAGCCTAGGAGCGCTTGGGTGCATGAACCATTTTTCTCCAGGCACTTTTTGTGTGGGGTTTGTGTGCCAGGCAATTTTTGTGCATTTTTCAGGACTCTTTTGTGCCGGGACTCCCAGGTGAAGCTTGCCAAGGGGTCCCGGGCCTGACTCCCCCCTCCTGAGCGAAGCCGAGATTTCTGAACCAATTAGAGGTGTAAATATTTATGATTTAAACAAAAGTTTTTATATAATTTTTTGGCTAAAATAGACTGTTTTAGTATATAAGTATAAGACCTAAAAACACTTAAAATATTGACTCAAAACTAAATTTGAAATTTGCACCCTGGGTCGAAATTTCCTGATAAAGTCGGGAGTCTGGACCTTTCTGGAGCCCCCATCCCTTCAAAATCTAGGGGGGTGTAACCCCACCGACGAAAACACACACGCCCCCCCCCCCCGAAGCCCCACTGCCCACTGTATGAGAGGGAGGACCTTTAAGTTTTTTGAATTTCTAAAAAAAAATTTATAATTCTGAAACTTTCAAAAGACATTCTAAAGTAATAGTCTGAAAACCAGTTTTTCCCTGCCTTGCAGTTTAAATTAATAATTAACAGACCCTGTGCTCTGCCCCTTTCGGGGGGTTAAAAATAGGGGGGGGGAATTCCAAAATTGGGGGGACAAGCAGGGGGAAAGAAAAAAAAAGGAAAAAAGCAGGGAAAGGGGAAAAAGGGACAAAAAAAAAGCGAAAATAAGGGTAAAACTTGGGTCTAAAAAATAGCTTAAAATATATTGAAATAGGTTACAAACTGTAAAAAAAAATTTGGGATGATGGCGTCATCATAGGTCAAAACTGGCGTCATAATTTTAGGGAATTTTTTTTTGGCCGGGGGGGAGCAAATCCTCCAATAAAGCGGGGACGATTTCCAGACTGTGCAGAGATCCGAATTATATTATGCCATTTAATGCTTAAAGGTGTGGTACAATAAAATCTAAACTTTTCTGTATTCATATATGATGATTTTTTTGTAAAAACGTAGACCCATACCTCCAATCATAGGTGGGCATTTTCTGGGGATTTTGGGGGGGGGGGGGTCAAATTTTAAGGGCGGGTCGCTCCAGCAAAACTCAAATTTCAAAGGGGGGTGTAATGTGTACCTAATATTTCCGCGCTGCCTTAAAATGAGGCTTAAAACGCATAAAAAAAAAAACGTAAAACAAGCTTATAAATGTTTTAAAACTGTGTAAAATTAAAATAAGACCTTATTGCAACTTATAAATGTAATTTTTTAATTTTTTTTAATAATAATGTGTAGTGACGCAGTCAGGATTCATTTTGGGGGGCGTCGGTCTCGGGGGGGAAGAAGAATTGTTAACAAAGCAGCGCGAAAGCGCCGCCGCCTGCGCCGCACAGGCGGCGCCAGCCGTCGCAAAGCGTCGGGGCGGGGGGGTCAGGCCTTCCCCCCAGCCGCCAGAGGCGAAAATTTTTTTAAATCTACTAAAAACAGCTTAAAAATCGTCCCCTGGTGATCTCGTAAACATACATTTTACTTTTGTTTTTTACCTAATCTCTACATAATTTTCTGTGATCTTAAAAATTCAGTCCGGGGGGGGGGGGCCGAATGCCCCCGGGAAAGAAAATTTATAATTTGAGGCGCTAAAATACACTAGAAAATTTAATTCCAAATGATACTAATTACAAAACTTAAGGTTTTTTATAGCTATACTATACATGTTATAAAATGTGTTTAAAACGTTAAAAAAAGGTTAAAAGTGTTTATAGTAGTTTTATTAAACATGTATGCCTTAACTACTGAATGGGATAATCGATTTGAGATTGAAAAACTAAGATAAATTTCCAATTTATACTGCCCGCGTAGCAGAGAAATTTAAAGGTAATAAACTGCGAAATAAAGATAAAAAGCTTTGGGGGGTATAACCCCCCCCAACCCCCCCCCGCCGACCACCTAGCCTCCAATGGACCACAAAATTTCTTTACGCAGTGCAACAAATCTTTGCATGGTTTGAACACGATTCCTCCCCCCCTCCGCTATATTGGATGATTTCCTCCCTTCCCGTTTTATTGTCCCCCCATGCAAAAAAATGAAAAAATAACCAAAAATTAGCCATTTTTTATCTTTTATGACGCCGTCAGCGCTAGATTTTTGCAGTTTTTAGCCTATTTCAATGCATTTTAAGCCATTTCAAACCTATTTTTACCTTATTTTTATATTTTTTTGTCCTTTTTTTTCTTTCTTCTTTTTTCTTTCCCCTCTTCTTGCCCCTTTCCTGTTTGAAAAAATTCCCTTCTGGTTTTGGAATTGCCGCCCGCAAAAAACCCAGGGGGGAAGTGCACTGGTCTGCTACAATATGTTTTTTGCAATCAATAAATAATTAGACATCTTTTGTACCTATGCCTAAGAAAGTGCTTGCTGCATCAGAAAACAAAGGTTTCTACAAAAATGATGTGGACTAAAAAATTTTTAAAGCAGGCACATTTAGCTAACAGAAAGCTTGATTATGTTTAAACAACTAACGTTTAACTTTTTACACAAAAAAACTTTGACATGAATCCACTAAGAGGTTAGCAAAATCCTGAAAATTTTTTCTGTTCACATCATTTTTTTACAAACTTTAGTATTAAGCAAAAAACTCCCAACACAGGAAAAACAAGTAATAGGGATTGGTGTCATGCCAGAAATTCATTTTGGGAGGTCGGGGTTCAGAAAAGAAATATTAAATAAAGAGTACTATTATAGCAGTTATATTTAACGTGCAAAGCTGTAGTACCAAATCAACTTTGTTGTCTTCGATTTGATCCTTTTTTGTAAAAACTTTATCCCAGCCCTCAATAGCCAAAAAAATTTTTCTTTATCACAATATCTTCGGTGGCTCAGGAGGCGATATTACCCCCCAAAAATCGCGTTTTTTTAAAATGCTAAAAGTTCTAAATTCTAAATTCAAAATCTTAAGATTTTTTGATGAGTATTAAAATTTAAATTAAAAAGGTTAAAGTTTTACAGAAAGAAAGGGAATATTTTTTACTTTAATTTGATACCTTGATTTTTAAGATTAGAGCAATATTTATTAAGATATTGCATTCTTGTACAAAAAACCTGTGATTTTTTTCCTAAAAATAAGTATAGACAAAAATATCAGGAAAACTAATCAGATCAGTGCTGTTGTTTGGTATTTTTAACAAAAAACCAAACAATAGGAAACGCAATATCTTGACAAATACTACACCAATCTTAACAATCAAAGTATGAAATTAAAGTCAAAAGTTGCCACTTTCAGCAAATTTTTTACTTAAAAAATTATACTTATTGAGAAAACTATTTTTAAGCACAAAATTTTTAAAAAAACTTGATTTTTTAGGGGAGGGAGGGGGGAGGTCAAAATCTGTTAAACCCATAAATATTTTAGCAAATAAATTTTGTGGTCCATTGGAGGCATAGGTGGGCAGGGGGGGGGGGTGGGGGGGGTTATACCCCCCAAAAATATTTTCTCCATCCACCTTAAATTTGGTGTATCCGGGGACACCCCCCTAATTCGCTTCCCAAAGAAAAATTTTTAAGTGTTATAAAAGAGCTAAAAAATTTTTCCACGCTTCGCGCGGAGTGCTTATTATCTTATTTCGCAGTTTACCTTTAAATTTCCCTGCTACGCGGGCAGTATAAATTGGAAATTTATCTTAGTTTTTCAATCTCAAATCGATTATCCCATTCAGTAGTTAAGGCATACAATAAAAATTTAATAAAACTACTATAAACACTTTTAACATTTTTTTAACGTTTTAAACACATGTTATAACATGTATAGTATAGCTATAAAAAACCTTAAGTTTCGTAATTAGTATCATTTGGAATTAAAATTTCTAGTGTATTTTAGCGCCTCAAATTATAAATTTTCTTTCCCGGGGGCATTCTGCCCCCCGGACTGAATTTTTAAGATCACAGAAAATTATGTAGAGATTAGGTAAAAAACAAAAGTAAAATGTATGTTTACGAGATCACCAGGGGACGATTTTTAAGCTGTTTTTAGTAGATTTAAAAAAATTTTCGCCTCTGGCGGCTGGGGGGACACCTGACCCCCCGGCCGACGCTTTGCGACGGCTGGCGCCGCTATGCGGCGCAGGCGGCGGCGCTTCGCGCCGCTTTGTTAACAATTCTTCTTCCCCCCCCCCCAGACCGACGCCCCCCCAAAATGAATCCTTACTGCGCCACTACACATTATTATTAAAAAAATTAAAAAATTACATTTATAAGTTGCAATAAGGTCTTATTTTAATTTTACACAGTTTTAAAGCATTTATAAGCTTGTTTTACGTTTTTTTATGCGTTTTAACCTCATTTTAAGGCAGCGCGGAAATATTAGGTACACGGTACACCCCCCTTTGAAATTTGAGTCTTGCTGGACACCCGCCTTAAAATTTGACCCCCCCCAAAATCCGAGAGGCTGCCCACCTATGATTGGAGGTATGGGTTACGTTTTTACAAATAAATCATCATATATGAATAAAAAAAGTTTGACTTTATTCCTACCACACATTTAAGCATTAAATGGCATAATCTAATTCAGACCTGTGCACAGTCTGGAAATGGTCCCCCCGTTTTATTGGAGTTTTTGCTCCCCCCCGGCAAAAAAAAAATTCCCTAAAATTATGACGCCAGTTTTGACCTATGATGACACCATCATCCCAAATTTTTTACAGTTTGTAGCCTATTTTAATGTATTTTAAGCTATTTTAGACCCAGTTTTACCTTATTTTCGCTTTTTTTGTCCCTTTTTCTCTTTTCCCTGCTTTTTTCCTTTTTTTTTTCTTTCCCCCCTGCTTGTCCCCCCCAATTTTGGAATTGCCCCCCCTGTTTTAACCCCCGGGGGGAAGGGGCAGAGCACAGGTCTGCTAATTATTAATTTAAACTGCAAGGCAGGGAAAAACTGGTTTTCAGACTATTACTATGTTTTTAGAATGCTTTTGAAAGTTTCAGAATTATAAAATTTTTTTTTTTCAAAATTCAAAAAACTTAAAGGTCCTCCCTCTCATACATGGGCATGGGGTGTTTCGGGGGGGGGGGGGGGGGTGGGGGGCATAGATATTTTTGGTCGGGTCCGCTAGGAGGTTACACCCCTGGGTGAAAGGGCAAGATTTTGAAGGGATGGGGGGTCCAGAAGGGTCCGGATTCCCGACTTTATAGGAGGGGTCGACACGACCCAGGGTGCAAGATTTCAAATTTATGGGGGGAGGGTCAGGTTTTTATTAAATCAATAATTTAAGTGTTTTTAGGTCTTATACAGATTTTTATATACTAAAACAGTCTATTTAGGCCAAAAAGTATTTAAAAACTTTTGTTTTTGACAGTAAATAAAAAATTACACCTCTAGATTGGTCAGAAGGGGGGAGGGTCAGCTTCGCTAGGGGAGGGGGGGAGTCAGGCCGGACTCCCTTCGAGCGGGGCTCACCTTCAAAAGAGTCCCGGCACAAAAGAATCCTGAAAAAAATCGCAGCTGGGACAAAAGAGTCGCAGCACAAAAGAGTCCTGGAGAAAATGCGTTCATGCGCCCAAGCGCTGCTAGGGCTGAGGTCGGCACAAAAGAGTCCTGGCATAAAATAAATTTTTAACAGCTGACATACAATGAAAAAGTGTATGGAGGTAAAGCAACGAAAATATTAAGCCCCAGGCGCCTGTTAAGACACAAAAAAATGGAGTAGATAAAGAAGTAAAAAAATAAATAAATAAAATAATAAATCAAAAATTTGTTAATTTTCAAAAAGTGGCGCAGTAACTTATACTGTAGCCATGTTTAACAATACTTAACCGGTATTTAACTATTAATGTTTTCCGGAGAAAACAGAATTTTTTAAACTAAATTTTTTTCAACGTGTATTTAAACAATAAAATAGCCTAAAATGTGGATAGAATAAATTAAAACATAATCAAACAAGTCTCTCCATCTGCTTGAAATGGCTGGAGCCCCGGAGCTTGATATTGAAGGGTAGAAAAATCACTTCTGTTAACTTTTCCTTTTTTTAAATCACTTATTTTTTCTGCTTTAAAAGTAAAGTATACCACTTTAAAAGTAAAAAATTGTTTAAAAAACTACACAAAAGATTTAAAAAATTATAAAGGTTACTATGGAAATTCTAATGTATCGAAGAGAATTTCGCAATTATATTAGGAGGTTATGTTCGTTTTAGTAATAGATTCATCAATTAATATTTATTTATTGGTATATTCACTTTTTTACAATTTACTTTTTTTATTAAAATTTACTTTTTTATGTGTTTTTTATTCATTATATAACTACTTTTTAGGTATTTGTGGTACCCATTTTTATCTCACCTCCCATTATTAATATAATATCATGCAAAATCTTTCTGTACATTTGGAATTCTGTCGTAATCTTTTATAATATTTTCAAAAATGTTTATAACATATTTTTTTTTAATTTTTAATTTAAAACGAATTATAAAACAAAATTGGAAACATCTGGTTGTCCTTACAATTACAACCAAAACACTTATTTGATAAAAATTGTAATACTTTAACTATGAAAAAAAATTTATCCCAACTAAAATACTTATTTAGACATGATTTTGTTACTCAATTATGACAAAAAACACTAATTCAATATTAATTTATACCCAAACACAACACATGACACAACACAGCACACACACAAACCCAAACACATGTTTTTCTTATTTTTTAAATACTTTACAAAACTTTGAGCGCATTAATAACTAAATAATAAAAATACTTAAAAACATAAATTTTTTACTGGCGTAATTCTTCACACAACTTCTTAAGAGGCTAATTAAAAAAACAAATAAAAAACTGGATGACATTGGTAAATAAAAAACAAATAAAAAACTGGAAGGCTGAGGTGTGAACATTGTATCTTAGCTGTGAAAAATTGATTTTATGCCAGGACTCTTTTGTGCCGACTTTAGCGCTCGCAGCGCTTGGGCGTATGAATGCATTTTCTCCAGGACTCTTTTGTGCCGGGACTCTTTTGTGCTAGGACTCTTTTGTGCCAGCTGCGATTTTTTTCAGGACTCTTTTGTGCCGGACCCTTGGGGGGGGAGCCCCTGGATTTTTTCTCAGGAGGGGGGTCTAAAATTTTGGCTCTTGGGGAGTTTTGCAACCAGTACACATAATTTTTTTGCAGACTATAGATCTAAATAATTTAAGCCTAGAAAAAAACTGCGCTAACTTTTAAATAACTTCCTGGGGTGGTATGCTGAAAGTTTAATCTGACTTAAGGTTAATCTGAGATTAGCGATTGTTGACACACAGTAAACATACTAACAGTATCGATTGAATAATCTAGGTTAATGGAGTTAATAAACCTAATCTCATATTAAATCATTACTAATCCCAGATTAACGGGAAAAACCAGCAAGTTTTAAATCACCTCTGGAGGTGGTTTAAAAATTTGCATAAATTAACAATTTAATCTATGATTAAACCTAATCTCAAATTAAATTTGTTAAACTAGATTATCTAATCAATACTGTTAGTATTTTTACTGTATGTCAACAATCGCTAATCTCAAATTAACTTTAAGTCACATTAAACCTTCAGCATACAACCCCTGATCAATTTAATGTTTGTTAATAATACTTAAAACATACTTAAATGAAACCATAAGTTTTTTTTTATATTTTTTCTATTTTCTGACAGATGGGCACATTCTATGACCATTGAACTGATTTCATATAAATACTGTTTTCGCCTGCAAAGAAAAATCCATAAATTTTTTCAGGCCTATATTTTATTGTCACAATAATAAAACCTACTAACAGTTAGTTTTTTTAATAGAATACAAAAAGTTAACACTAAAAATACAAAAAGCCATACTTAAATTTTAGTATGTTTTATAACAAAAATAATAGAACAAATTTTGTACACTTTTTGTGGAATGCTTCAATCATAAATTTGAAGACAGATCACTAAATTTGCAACATCAGTGGCACTTATACATAATGGATCTACTTATTAACAATGATTTGGCAAATGTAACAGCACTTCAAAACCTTAAAAACTCTCTTAAATCTACCATTTTGCATTTAATAGCAAAAAAAACTTATGAAAAAAGTTTGGAAGTTATCTGGGATACAGCGCATCCACATCCAATTGATACTTCCGATATAAACCCTGAAAATGATCAAGGCTTACTGCTATTGGGTGGTGGTTGTTTAAGACTTGTAGTTCGGTCTTTTCAAAGAAAAAGAAGTCGCAGCAATAATAAAACTCTATACCAAAGGCTTTTGAATCTTATCAGTGTTTTGAAAATGTCTGCAAAAGACAAATCTGAACTTTAAAAATCTGACGAGGTTTTATTATTTTGTTTTTTACAAAGTTAGAGTAAAGGAATATTTAGGTAAGAACGTTTTCAGATTTTGGAGGCTATACCCAACCATAAATCCAGCCTGCCCCTACCCAGAACTGGAGGGGAGAAAGGGTTATATTCATAGATAGGCAGGGGGTGGGGGAGATTGAAGGAGCTATATCTTTGAGCTGCAAAAACTTCCCCCAAAACTTGGGGTACCCTAGGCTAGGCACCTGTGCATTTTAAGACGATTCCCATACTAAAAACGCTAACAATAACGATATAGCCCAAATTAAACTTTTGAGATTGGGAAATTCCCCCATCCCAAACTTTGGAAGTTGGGTATCTCCTATCCCCCAAAATCTGAGGGCTGGAAACCTATGGCTAACTACTTTTCTTGTAAATTTTTAAAAATTTAGGAATAAATGGCGTGCAAATAACTTTCAACCATACATGGCTGATCCTGATCGGAGTGGGGGAGGGTTGGGGAGTTAATCCGCCTAGGTTTTTTATGCCAAATCAACGTCACCTTCAACTAACATTTTCTACTTATGCCTCAATATTTGGGTTTAGCCGCTAGGTTGGCACATAAATTGGCCTGGTTATTGGTAAAACCAAAAATATATAATATAACAAAAAATGTGCAACTCTTATATAAAAAAGTACGGATAAGGTGGCCTTTATAATGAGCCTCTCCATTTAAATGACACTCTCCATAATAATGGCATAGTAGCCATTTTAATGCGGGAAAATATGCTGTTCGCCTACGTTATTCTGAACCTAGGTTTTTTTATGCCAAATTGACGCCACTGGCGCCTAAAATTTCCTGCTGGCGCCTAGATTTTTGGCTAGAGATGTATTTTTTTAGTTTTTTTTTTAAAAATATACAAAAAAAGAAACAAAATTTTCAAGGTTTAAAGAGACCAATTTCTAAATTTTTTCTTGCGTTTTGTTTTGCTCAACGCATAATTGTTTTGTCTTATTAATAATTTAATTATTTTTTTTTTGAGACATATGAGTAATACTGCTAGTTAATTATACTTTTTAACCCAGAGAAAGGCCATTTAAAGTAAAAATCCTAAAAACAAACTAATTGATAAAGTTTAGTTTTGATTAAAACCTAAAATTACCTACTAATAAAATCAATAATCAATATTGTAAAGGTCTATTCATACTTATGACAAAACGTCCTTTGGATAAAGTCCAAAGGACAAAGGTCCTTTGGACTTTGTCCAAAGGACCTTTGTCTGAAGGACAAAGGACCTTTGTCTGAACTTTGTCCAAAGGACCTTTGGACAAAGTCCAAAGGACAAAGTCCAAAGGGAAAAGTCTTTTGGACTTTGTCCTTTAGTCCAAAGGGAAAAAACCAAAGGACAACGTATTCATGCTTCTTGTCCTTTGGACTTTTCCCTTTGGATTTTGTCCTTTGGACTTTGTCCAAAGGACAAAGTCTGAGTAGCGTTCATACTTCGTCCAAAGGACGGTTTGGCTTGTCCAAAGGACGTTTTGGCTTTGTCCCTTGGACTTTGTCCAAAGGACGTTTTGTCATAAGTATGAATAGACCTTAAGAGTTTTTAAAAATTTAGAAAGAATTGAATTTATATTTGAATCCTTAAAAAATATACAAAATTTTTTAAAAAATTTTGCAAACTGTTTCTATTCTGTCTCATTTAAAAAACTATTAATTTTTTTGATATTTATATGAAATGAATAATTTTATTTAATTTAGTTTAATAAGTTGTTAGAGAACCTGCCCTAAAATTTTAACTCAAATTTAACCTGCCCATACTGCAAAACCATTTTTTGTTGATTTTGTATGGAATTATTTAAATGTTAGTGCCTTAGTTTTTGGTGTAATAGACCCATAGGTGTTTTTGGTCAGGTCCGCTAGGGGGGGTCCACCCCCGGGTGGAAGGCCAAAATTTTTTAGGGGGGATCCAGTGGGGTCCGGTCCGGACCCCCCTGGCTTTTTAGGAGGAATCGACCCCGGGTGCGAGATTTTAATTTTAGGGGGAAAGGGTCAGGGGGTTCGTTCAATTTTTTAACAAAATTTTTTTAACTCAATAATTTAACTGTTTTTAGATCTAATATTGAATTTTATGCACTAAAACCGCATATTTAGGCCTAAAAACCGTATATAAACACTGTTTTTAACTAAAAAACCGTGTTTTTTACAGTAAATATAAAAATATACTTCCAAATTTGTCAGGAAAGGGGGGAGGGGGGTCAGCCTCGCTAGGGGGGGTCAGGCCGGACCGCTTTCGAGCTTTGGGGGGGCCCTGGATTTTTTCTAGGGGGGGGTCTGAAATTTTGGCTTTAGGGGGGGTGACCCCTCTGTCCCCCCAAAAACACCCATGAATAGACCCCCTAACCACACCTGTGCACATACCCACACCTGTGCATTTAATCACACCTGTGTTTGTAAGCACTTTCTTCTCCTTTTTTTCTTTTTTTTTTCACGCCCTTCCCAGACCTGTGCACTGCCCTTGGGTTTATTGGGGGGGAATTCCAAAATGGGCGGGGCATGGGGGGCAACTTTTTTGAAACAGGGGAGCAATAAAACGGGAAAAAGCGAGCAGGGGAGAAAGGAAAAAAAAGAGAAGGAGAAAAACAAAAGGAAAAGGGAAAAAAGGAGAAAAACGAAGGGAAAAGGGAAAAAAGGAGAAAAAAAGCAAATAGGGTAAAAACAGTTCTAAAATGGCTTAAAATACATTGAAACAGGCTAAAAACTGCAAAATATTCTCGATGATGGCATCATCATAGGTCAAAAATGGGGTCATAATTTTAGGTTTTTTTTTATATTTTTGCAATGAGGGAGGGGCAATCAAATGGGGGGAATCTTCCAATAAAACGGGGGGGGCATTTCTAGACCATGCACAGGTCTGCCCAGCCCTGTTAAACTTAAATCAAATGGAATTAAAATTTTTGGATGGTCCCCGAATTAAATCTTGGGCAGCACGCCATTGCTTCTTTCCATCTATGCTCATGCATGGATCATAATTACAGACATGTGCACAGTCTGAAAATGCCCCTCCTGGTTGATTGGAGGATTTGCACCCTCTTCTCTTGTTTTATTGCCCGCCCCCCGCGAAAAAAATGAAAAATAACCTTAAAATATGACGCCATTTTTGACCTATGATGACGCCATCATTGCAAATTTTTTGCAGTTTTAGCTTATTTTAATGTATTTTAATCCATTTGAAACCTATTTTTATCTTATTTTCGCTTTTTTCCCTTCTTTTTTTCTTTTTTTTCTTTCCCTTCTTCTTGCCACCTTCCCCCCATTTCAAAAAAGGTGCCCCCGTGCCCCCTCTGTTTGGAAATTGCCCCCCCAATAAAACCTCAAGAGGGAGGCAGTGCACAGGTTTGTAATTATATATATATATGGCAATGTCACACAACTTTTTTAAACCTTTAATTTATGAAATTT
>JASAMX010023033.1:0-17465 GCA_030248175.1 Microlaimidae sp. YZB2_3 | reverse complement strand
GAAAATTCACGTTTTTGAAAGAAAATTTAGTATAAAAAGGTAGGATAACTGACTTAATTTCGGCCACCTTTTTATATTTTTTTAATAAGTTTTTTCTGGCTTTTTCAATCTAGCCAAATTTTGGCCTAAAAATCAAACAATAGCTATATTTGTTATTCCAGTGCAAAATTTAAATATTTCTGTTACACTTAAAAATTAGTTAGGTTTAAACTTTTTTTTTAAAGTGGCCGAAGTTAAGGCGCGTGCCATTTATTTCGGCCACCTACAAAAACTGGCCATAACTATTGCTTAAACGAACAATAAAAATTTCTAAAGGTTGGAAATTTACCCTTAGGTATTGTTATTGGTACAAGTAACTTAATTTTTCCCGTTTACGAACTTTAATAGTTATTAGCAAGACTTTTAATAATTATGTCAAAACCTTAAAAAACAAGTTTTAATAACTTGTATTTTTTGTTCAATTTTTATTTTTGGCTTAAAAAACGTCAAAACAAAGTCAAACGAGCGAAAAAAATTCTTTATAAATACGGTAGTACAATGATATTTAAAAACAGCAAAAAACGGCAGGTTCTATCACCTAAATTTTAAGGTGGCCGAAATTAACGGAATCTTAAAATGCGCAGTTAGTTAAACGCATTGCAAAATAATTTTTAAGAAAATATAAAAACATGAAAATTAACAACTTTGAGCCTTAAATAGAAGATATTTTAAGGTTATATATTGCTTCGTTCTAAATTTGATGCAGTTTAAACACAAAGCAAAAATTAAGAAAATCATAAAAAATTCACTTTTTGTATGAAAATGTTGATAATGTAGAATAAAAAAAAATAAAAAACTTTTGCAAAAACACTTTATTCAAAATTTATTCTAGTTCTTTTGTGTTTTAAAAATAAGCCAATTTTCTAACACCCTAAATTGGTAGCCGAAATTAAGGCGTGGCCGAAATTAAGTCAGTTACCCTACCTAAAATTTTCCCGAGGGGGGAGGGGTCAGATTTCAAAATCTAGAGGGGGGTCAGGGGTAAAAAAATTCGGAAATTTGGGGGGAGGGGGGGGGTCCCAAAATTTCGAGGCTAGGGGGGGTGGACCCCACCCTGCTCCCTCCCCCCTTTCTGATGATGATGATGATGATGAAGTTTGCCAGTTTCCACGGTTTCCATCAACCCTGGGTAGATCCGTCCGGCACGCCTCTCGCCTTGCTCACCCCCTCTTCCCACTCCCGGAGGAGCTCGGCAACCGCTACGGGGTTTGCCCAAAGGTCCTCTGGTCCCAGTGTCGTATTGATGTGTGTGCATGTAAAGAGGTGTTGTGTTGTGTGTGTTTGTATTTGTGTTTTTTTTCACGAATCACCTATGGCTGCGATTTTTAACACAGTGTTAGTTTTCTTGCAGTGGGAACTGCGACTTCTTTTGCACTCAATACTGCTTTATTCGCACTGCGATTATTTTAGCACTGCGAGTCTAACTGCATAACAAAAAAATACAGACGCTGGTGATCATTTTAAATAGGGTAAAACACATCAAAACTTGTTTTATTTAATTTTAAAACGTTGGAGAGTTACTTTATTTCATTAACACTAAAAGTTTTAACATCTTAAGATAAAAAAAAAACTACTTATACTCATTTAAACACAAAATTTTCGCTCCGCTTTGTTTTTTTTTGTTGTGCAGCCAGACTCGCAATGCGAAAATAATCGCTGCAAATAAAGCAGTATAGAGTGCGAAAGAAATCGCAGTCTCCACTGCAAGAAAACTAACACTGTCTTAAAAACTCGCAGCGCGGGAAAACTAGCAGAAAATGGCAGATTTTTGCGAGAAAAGTCGCACATGAATTCGAAAGTTCGAGTTTTCTGACAAAATTTTGGTCAAAAATTTAGTGCAGAGACGGAAATTCTCTTGTGTTATATATTCTTGATTATAATAATAATATTAAGTGAATAAAATCATCTATTACATTAATAACCGCCCTTTGAGGTTTTCCATTTGAGATTTCTGCGCAACTTCTAATAGTTTAGTCAAAGTTGCCCATTCTTCTTTTACCTATTAAATAGTTAAATTAATATCTAAATATTAATATAAAAGCAGTTTTTATGTTACACTTTATTTAAATTTAGTAATTGATCTTCAGTCACAATTATTTTTTATAAGACATAACATATTTTATTAACAAACCATGTTTTGTTGAGACCGTCATCGGCTTGCAGTACCTTGATTATGATACTATTCGTTTTTAAGAATAATTTTTCAATTTTCAGTTGAGTTCTATTAATTTATAATCGCAGAAAAATTTATTTATTGAAAGGTTACCTATTTACGGTCATATTTAAATATTGTTGTTGGATCAATTTAATACTATCAACCAATCATTTTTTACGCAATTCATCTGGCCCTCCTATGGGGTGGACAATATGTCCAGGCAGGGACGTAGCCAGGGGGGGCGGGGGGGCGGCGGCCCCCCCCGAAACGGTCGGACAGAAGAAAAAATAAGGATAGTGGTTGGGCGGGGGGGGGGGGGCCCCCCCCCCCCCCCCCCCCCGAAATGGTCGCCAGATAGTAAAATTTGGGGGTTTTCAGAGGCTAAAAATTCAAAATTTTCTCGCGCCTCGCTAATCGCTCGGCGCCAAACTTTAAAATAATTTTAGTTCCCCAATGGACCCCCAAAAACCAAAAATTTGTTCCGCTTTGCTTCGCTCAGCGGTCACTTTCTATAGTATACATAATATATCTCATTATTTATGTTGCCTGATGCTAATGTTATTTCAAAGTTAGTACAATAATTTTTATAAGTAATAAGTACTACACAGAAAGCAAAACAAACAATCAGACCTGTGCACGGTCTGAAAATGCCCCCCCGTTTTATTGGAGGATTTGCCCCCCGTTTTATTGCCCCCCTCCGCCAAAAAAAATGAAAAAGTACCCTAAAATTATGAAGCCATTTTTGACCTATGATGACGCCATCATCGCGAATTTTTTGCAGTTTTTAGCCTATTTCAATGTATTTTAAGCCATTTTAGACCTATTTTTACCTTATTTTCGCTTTTTTTTGTCCCTTTTTTCCCTTTTCCCTTCTTTTTTTTTCTTTTTTTTCTCCTTTTTTTCTCTTTTTTTTTCTTCCCCCCCTGCTTGCCCCCTCCCGTTTTAATGGCCCCCCCGTTTCAAAAAAGTTGCCCCCCCCCCGTTTTGAAATTGCCCCCCCCGTTTTAACCCCGGGGGGGGGCAGTGCACACGTCTGAACAATCATATTGGTTGATTTATGTACCTCCGCCCTCCTGAATTTTTCTGCCGCCTATAGCATTGGCTCGGATTTTTTTCATATAGGTAGGTACCCTAGAAAACATGGAGCCGAGATGCTGCTCATGTGCTTTGGTTTACAATGTGGGTTTAGCCAAGGGGTCTGAAACTAACGTCTCTAAATTCCTTTTTTGTAAAATCCAGGCTCTGCCAATGTGTGCTTATGTAATTTTTAACTAAGAAAACATGTTTTTACCGCTAAAAACATTAGATAACAGGTTATTAGGCCAAAAACAGTGTATTATACAGCTTTATCTATGTTTAACCCTGCTTTTTTAACGTTTTCAAAAATTAAGGGGGGGGCTCCGCCTCCCCCCCCCCCCCCCCGAAATTTTTTTTTGTACTACAATCAGCCCCCCAAATGAAACTCTGGCTACGTCCCTGTGTCCAGGTAAAGTTTTTTGCTTGTTGGTAATATTATTTCGAATATAATCATAATAATAATCTATAATAATATTCGCATTGTGTTAAACATTTCATGTATTCACCCATTACCTCATCTGGCGTATTTCCAACAATTTTATTACAGTTTAATTAATTATTGAATTAAATAAACAGAATTTAAAAAAATACAACTTACCTGATTTCTTCTGAGCTCATGTTCCTCTTCTAAATGTCGATTTACAACTGAAGACCACTCCACAGTTTGTTTTCCCATTAGCGAACGTATCTTAACGGATAAAAATGTTTAAAAATAAAACAGTGAAATTTTTAAAAAAAAACAACAGGTATTTCAATGAAAATAAAAAACAACAAATTTGCATTTTATGGCGATTTTTAATAAAAGTTAAATTATCAACAAGGATATTAATTTTTTCTGATAACAATGTAATGCCATCGAAGCTGAGATTATGTGGTATCCAACGGTAATAAATTCACTGCGTACCAGTTGTTCTATTTTGACCTATAGTTTTATGAATTTGAAGCTCAGAAACAGTTTTAGGCGATTTAAAAATTTTTATTAAAGATAAATTCTATCAGGGTGAAAATAAATGAGTTGTAAAGTAACCGCTCATTTTTTGAGAAAATATCATGTGCAGAGAAACACATGATGCAACTAAACAATAATTGGTTACCGTTACAATAGGTTACAATAACCGCTGAAAACGTTTTTTTTAAAATTTTTCTCGCTCACTCGTTTATTGTTTATTTCTTCCTGGCGGAGAGCGGTTACGCCCTTAATTTCAGCCTGGAAGACTTTACCTTTAGTACAGTTTTTGCTACAATTTTATGGAAAGTTAAACAAACAAAAAAGGCAACTTTTAGAGGTAAATTGGAGTAAAACGTAATTCAAACTTTTACGAAAATGAACGGTCTCAATCATAGATGGGCAGTCTCTCGGATTTTTTGGGGGTATAAGGAGGGGGGGGGGGGCGTGTCCGGCGAGACCTAAATTTTGAAGGGGGGTTACCGTGTACCCAATATTTCGGCGCTGCCTTAAAATGGGCTTAAAACGCGTAAAAAACGTAAAACAAGCTTATAAATGCTTTAAAACTGTGTAAAATTAAACTAAGACCTTATTGCAACTTATAAATTTTATTTTTTAATTCTTTTAATAATAATGCGTTTATATATTCTTATAATTAGATTAGAAATCATAGTTTTTTTAATAATGACGTAATAATAGAATAGTAATATTATTGTCTTGATTATAAAGTCAAGTATCACAAACTTTTTAATCCATAATCTCATCATATTTAATTAAAGATTATATACATACATAGGCTTCGCCAGGGGGGGGGGGGTCTAGACCCCCTTTTTAGGTCGGCAAAGAAAGGAGTAAAATTTGGGTCGCCAAAGATAAAAAGTTGGGGGTCTAGAACGACCATTTTTAAAAATTTTCTCGTGCTTCGCTCAGCGTCCCATTAATTATATATAGTCTCCACTTGCAAATTTGTATTACTTTGTTTTGTAATCTTGGTATGACCACGCTAGACCCACCACATTCTTGATGTTTTAATTGGTCTCCACTTCCAAATTTGTGTTACTTTGTTTTTTAATCTTGATATGACCACGCTGGACCCCCCCTTTAGATTTGTTATATAGTGGTATTAAAAATTTAAAGATTGAAAGTAATTTTAAAAACATTTTCTGGTACTTTGCATTGCTCAGCTGTAATTCAATGTACTCATTTTTCAGCTGTAATGTTTTGGAAATCGAAAATTGTTTGTAAAAAATTTTTTCTTTGTTTTATAGACTTATTTTTATTGAATAATAGGAAAATAATGAAGCATATGACATAAACAAGGTAATAAACACTCCGCGCGAAGCGCAGAAAATTTTTTTTAGTCCTTTTATAACGCTTAAAAATTTTTCTCCGGGAGGCAAATTTGGGGGGGGGGTGTCCCCGGGTACCCCAAATTTAGGGGGGTGGGTGTCAGCAAAATCCAAAATTTTTGGGGGGTATAACTGTATAACCCCCAACCCCCCCCCCCGCCTGTCTATGGTCTCAATGCAAAGACGTTTATACGAGCAACCGTTCGTAATGGTTAGTGGAGTGGTTACAACGTTGGAATTACAACTTCGGCACTGTAGGTTCGAGTTTCACTAGGAGATTTGCTTTTATTAATTATATTTTTTATTGTTTACAAAAATGTTGATATTCAAGATACGTTGAATTGGAAATAGCAAAGATAACATTTTTGGTATTGTATTTTATTAATGTATTGTGGTTTCAACATTTTTTTATTAATGGCATTTGATGTTGTTGTTGTTGTTACCTAACATGAAGGGTTATCTCCCTTATGCAGATTATGTGAAGGGCATGATGGCGGAAGATAAAAATTGAACCAGCAGGTCAAATTACTTTGGTAACATTTATTTAGAAAAGATCTGCTGTCAAAATATAAAAGCGGTGTTCTAGCTCAATTTACACATTTAAAAAATAGGTTTCTAAAACTCTTTCCGCTTTAAATGGCCGGATGGCCATTTAAAGCTTTAAGTGGCCGGATATATAGGAGGCCAGTCTACAGGATTTTGGAGTTTAAGAAAAGTAAATGTACCATAAAATTAATTTTGACACGGAGCAAAACACCGATTTTTAGAGTTTTAGAGTTCCGTTCCAAAGTTTTTAGCTATTTTTATGAAAAAATTATAATTTAAATAAGTTTTTTGGTATAAATAAATGGTTTTACCGTGTTAGCGGCTTAAAAACTTTCTTCTGCCACTCATTTATACAACAAGCCTATTGAAAATTTACCCGTTAAAATTACTTAAATTTTACTTAAACTAATTTAAGTATTTGCAGGAAAAAATCCGAGTAAGAGTAGTAGTAAAAGAAATTGAAACTCTAAAAGTCGAGTAAAAGTAAAAGTTAGCCAAAATCTGTTACTTTTATAAGTGTAGCTAAAAGTAAAAGTAACTTTTTACAACAACAGCGCAAACAATCAAGTCCGTAGCCAGGGGGGATTGGGGGAATTAATCCCCCCTCAAATTCTGGGAAGGCAAAAAATTTTGTAAGGGTCCCCCCTTTGGTTTTTTAAAAAAATAGGAAAAAACTTTTTTTTCATAATCACTCTGCAATGTATTCAAGCCAAAAATATATAATATACCGAAAAATGTGCAACTCCTATATAAAAAAGTGCGGAAAGGTAGGCTATTATAATGAGCCTCTCCATTTAATTGACACTCTCCACTATAATGGCATAGTAGCCATTTTAATTCGGCGAGTTAAAATGGAGAGGAAGCCATTATAATAGCCATTTATTGACTTAATTTCACTTCATATATACTCACAAGTGTAATACTGTCCGGGCCGCACGAGTTTTCCCGTGTTGGTTTAATTCTGTCCAACACGGTAAAACTCGTGCGGCCCGGACAGTATTACACTTGTATATATAAAGTGAAATTAAATGAATAAAATGGCTATTATAATGGCTTCCTCTCCATTTTAACTCGCCGAATTAAAATGACTACTATGCCATTATAGTGGAGAGTGTCATTTAAATGGAGAGGCTCATTATAAAGGCCACCTTTTCTGTACTTTTTTATATAGGAGTTGCACATTTTTCGTTATATTATATATTTTTGTTCAAGCTATCTAAAATCAGACCTGTGCACGGTCTGAAAATGCCCCCTGCTTTATTGAAGGATTTGCCCCCCCCCCTTCCCACGGAAAAATGAAAAAGTACCCAAAATTTATGACGACATTTTTTACCTGTTATGACGCCATCATCGCAACATTTTTGCAGTTTTTAGCATATTTCAATGCATTTTGCGCCATTTTAGATCTATTTTTACCTTATTTTCGCTTTTTTTGTCCCTTTTTTTCTTCTTTTTTTTTCTTTCTTCCCTGCTTGCCCCCCGGTTTTATTGCCCCCCCCCTCGTTTCAAAAAAGTTGCCCCTCATGCCCTCCCACCGTTTTGGAATTGCCCGGTTGCCCCCCCCCCTAATAAAACCCCAGGGGGGCAATGCACAGGGGTGGTATGCTGAAGGTTTAATCCGTCTTAAAAATAATCTGAGATTAGCGATTGTCGACACACAGTAAACATACTAACAGTATTGATTGAATAATCTAGGTTAACGAGTTAATAGACTTAATCTCAGATTAAATCGCCCACCTCCGCTCCGGATTAATCCACCTCCGGAGGTGGTTTAAAAATTTGCGTAAATTAATAATTTAATCTCGAGTTAGTGAAGATTTAATCTAAGCTTAAACCTAATCTTGGATTAAATTCGTTAAACTAGATTATCTAATCGATACTGCTAGTATGTTTACTGTGTGTCGACAATCGCTAATCTTAGATTAACTTAAATTACTAAGTCGGATTAAACCTTCAGCATAACACCCCACGTCTATAAAATACATAAAATAAGAGTGATTTAAGGTCATATAAGTACAACAACAGGAAGTATTCATAATTCAAAACATTAGCGCAGTGAGTTTAAAAATACTTTTATTTTTATTGTGTTTAAAAATATTTGCATAAGAGGGATATTATTAAAAAATAGGAAGTAAAGATAATTTTTTTAAAGTAAAATCCAAAATGATATTAATGCCTTAAAACTCTTTAATTATAACTTTTATTGTTGTATTTATTAAAAAAAAATTTGAATACATATCAGAATTCTGCACTTACATTTAGGTTTCCCGGTGCATTTTTAGAGCTTAAAATTAAAAAATTTTCTACCCCGGGGGGCATTCTGCCCCCCGTACCCCCTGACAAGGGGCTCTGCCTATACATGGGCAAGTTGGTCCGGAGTGGGTGGGTTAAGCCCTAAATTAGGGGGCGGGTTAAAATCAGAGAAACGCAAAATACCCATATCGTTTTTTTCTGGAGTGCATTTTACCCATATCGTTTTTCGATTTTAAAGGAAAAATAGGTAAAAAACGCTAATTTTAGGTCAAAAAGCCCTTTTTATTGCATTTTTAAGCTTTTTATTGCATAAAACATTCATTTTGACCTCAAAACTTAAGTTTGGAGGCAGTTAAAAGTTATTTTAAAGACATTTTTTACCCTAAATTATACCCTAAATTAGGGGGTATAAATCCGAGAAACGCAAAATACCCGTATTGTTTTTTTCTGGAGTGCAATTTACCCATATCGTTTTTCGATTTTAAAGGGAAAATAGGTAAAAAACGCTAATTTTAGGTCAAAAAGCCCTTTTGATTGCATTTTTGAGCTTTTTATTGCATAAAACATTCATTTTGACCTCAAAACTTAAGTTTGGAGGCAGTTAAAAGTTATTTTAAAGACTTTTTTTTTCATTTTTCCAAAATTGGGGGATTAACCTTTTCTCCCCCCCCACTTCTGAGTGGGGGAGTTAAACCCCTCTTCTCAGAATTTGGGGGGGATTAACCCCTAACCCTCCCCGTGCCCACGTATGGCTCTGCCCCTTGACCCCGCTGGCGGGCTCTCGACCCCCAGAACTCCCATTTCTGGGGGCTCCCGCCCCCCAGACCCCCCCTTGCGGGCACGTCTAAAACACTTTTCCAAAAAATCCCCCTTCAATTCAAATCCTGGCTACGGGCGTGTTAATGAAAATATTTGCAAATGCCACGGGATGAGTATTAAGGCTGGTTCATGACAAATACAGTGTATAAACGTATGTAAAAACGTCCTTTGGACTTTGTCCAAACGACGTTTTTACATATAAGTATGAACCAGCCTTTACAGTGTACCTTTTCATTGTCTACTTGGCTAAGATCCTCCAGAAATCCAGCGGGGTGTTCGTTTGGCGATGTCTCATTTCCGCTGTTAACAGTGGCTTTGCTGGATCTAAATCTATTATTTCAATTACTTTAAACTAACAATAAATATTAAAAAAAATTGTTAAAAAACCTTCACACAAAAAAAGCCACTTGCTGTTTAGACTGACATAAAAAATTAGCAATTTTTGTACTGTGTTTGTTTCGCTTCCGTGGCAAAAGACTCAATGTTCTTCAAATTACCGCCGCTAGGGGGAGAAGTTTTTAAGGTTATTTTTTAAGGTTATCTTTTAAAAGTTCTAATATGATTAAAAAACAAAAAAACGTATATTTGACAAAAAAGTAGAAATATTAAAAAAACAACCAAAAATTTGTTTTTTTGATAAGCGAGTAAAATTATAGATTTAACCAATAAAATTAACGCAAATTCGTACTGAAATTAATAAATAATTTTATTTTTAGTCTTTTCTGTACAAATAATAAACTAAATTATTTAAACAAAGTAAAAACATATTTTTGAAATAATTATTTAAAGCTAAAAAGTAAAAAATTTGAAATAGAAATAAAAAAGCAGCAATTGTTGTAAAAGCATATTTTACAAATAATTTTTTAGATTAGCTAAAAAGTAAAAAAAAATGTTTTCTAAAATTTTTTTAATAAATAGATTAATAAATAAGTACCTAATAAACTTTTAAAATTAATAAATTTAAGTTTTTTAAAAATTTTTTTTGAAAAATAGAAATTATATTTTACGATTGAATTAAAAATCACATTTCGTATTTTTGAGTTTTTTTTAATGAAATATTATGGTTGACTTTCGTGTATTAAAATGGAAACTTTTATGGTCGACACTATACTGCTTTGTATTGCTACTTAAACCATCGCAGGTTTATTAACGCTACTTATATTAATTAGCTCCCAGAATTAACTATGTTACCTAATACAGCTAATAGCTGGAAAAACATAGTTGCCTTTACATACAAAAGAAAATTAATGTGAAAATAGGATAATCCAATCAATGAACCAAGCAAATAATAAATCCATATTCCTTACCCCCTGCTAATGGTTTTCTTGATTTTTCTGCCCTGCTCCTTGCCTTGATCTGCCAAAAGTTTATCCACACTTGTGCATTGTTGCTTCTAAACTTTAATTTGGATTCAAATCTCAAATCAAACATGTTTTTATTATAGAATATTGTGTGACACACGCCCGATGCTCACGTGTGTTTTGTCCGCATTCTGCATGTTTATGTAAACGAAAAATGCAAACGTTACTAACAAAACTCGAACTTTTCCCGAAAGTTCAACCTATGTAGTAGTACCTGGGATATCGGACCATAAACCTTTGTTTGGGGTCCAATATCCTGTGACCTCCATAAATATGAGACCGAATAAATCCAGTTTTTGTAAGAAATAACGCAAAACAATTTTTGTTGTTTTTAATTTTTTTCGGCTGAAAAATGAGCGATACAGGACTTGAACCTGTAATCTTCAGCCTCAGTACCTCATTGACTGACGTGCTGCGTTACACCATCGTTGGACAGGGGTACATTACAACTCTTACTTATAAAGCGCCATATTTTTGAAACATTAACACAACGGGAGTTGTGACAATTCGATGAACTACTAGCTAGATTTTAAAAGGGTTTAGGAAGTTTTGAAATTTTTTTTTGGGAGGGGGTTATAATCCTGCCTAAAACCCCCTCCCTACCTGCCTGCGCTTGCAAACATCATTGCTTATAATACATATTATAAGTTAAATTTACCAAAAAACAACACAAACTTTAAAATTTTTTAAAGTTTGCGCGAATTGGACATCTTAGAGCCCGGAGGCGTATACCCCCTACCCCTACCCCACTCCAGATTACGATCACCCGTAGTTTTTTATGTAAGTCTGTTGGGATGCTTTTTATGTCATTTTTGTTTTTGTAAAACAAAAAACTGTTTTGTTTTTCAATTTCGTTGGCTGCAGGTGGGCAGTCTAGTGTGTTACGTTGTTAAATCCGTTGCTGTTGCTGTACATGGTTGCCACGACAGCTCGATAGCATGTAACATTTATTTGATAACATTTCTTGATAGGATGGGACGACTTCAGGCTTTGTTTATGTATGTAATGATATACTTATGTTTGTAGTGATTACGTGAGACATTAAATTAGAAAACCTTACCTGAATTATATTCCTTTCTTTTCCGTGGCGTTTTTTAAGATCTTCCATCTCCTTCTGCTGTTTTTTAATCAGTTTCAGATAAATTTTTTCCTGGAACATTTTTTTTTATTTAAAAAAAATAGGCAAATTTAATTACTGTCTCCACAATAATATTTGATTTTTAGGTCCGACAAGGTTGGAATTAGAAACCTTTATTTCCCTGCCATTGCCGCTCAAACAAACTTCCATTCTGAAGTACTTATATAGGTATATAAAACCTCTGGGTACTTTATATATTTCCAGCGGTTTTTAAAATACACTTTCTCTTAATGCCCTTTTTATGTATAACAATCACTCTACAATTATATCATTCTATGCTTGTGTGTAATTTAGATTTATTTTTTATAATGTTTCATAATATATAATTCTGTGTATTTCAGATTTTTACTCATGACAAAAAAATGGTGGATACTCTAAACAATTAGTGAATAAAAAAAACTAAAAAAGACATTAATTTATAAATAGAAGTAAAATAGATCTGGATATAGAAATTTTTAGTTACAAAGAGTTCCGCAGTTAGGCATTAATTATATGATAAGTCTTAGGTGACAAGATATTTACTACCGATTTGTTTTTTTGAAAAATTTTCACTATAAAATTACTAGTATCTGCACCTGACTATTTATATATAACAAGATTAAGAAGACATGTTTAAAATAGGTTTTCAAAATGCAGGGCAGTTTTTGGCAACTAGATTTTTTGTAGTAAATAACTATTTTTTGTTACTAATCGAAAGTATTTTTTTAAACCGTAAAAATCTCAAATTACTATTTTTTTCATATTCCATGCAAATGCAACCATTAAATATAAACGCCAATTTCGTACCCTTCAAGGGAAAGTCTGAAAGTTGTTGTTTTAAGTTACCCAAGCAGATGTATATTTAAAATAATATTCCGAGATCAGTTACAAGGGGTTCGTTTGGAAGATAGAACAGAAAACAGTTAGAAAAAAAAAATTTTTTTACTTTTATAAAAGATTATCCAATATTATAATAAATTAAAACATTTTTTAGTTATCCTGACCAAACAAGTGACATGTAGTTTCAATTTCTTTATCAAAACTATTATTAATTGTAATCCATTGGTTACAAGGTTTTTTTCACTCGTGTGACGGCCACAATACAAGGCCTTTTTATATTAGAAAAACAATACAAATAAATTTTTGGCCTTTGACCAAAAAAAAACGCAATGCAAGATCCAAGTTTGTATAACAGCCTAAGTATATCACGAAATCATGTGCTAAATTTATTTCATTGCCTGGTAAATCTGGCAATGTCATCTTTATAGCAGGGCGACTAGAGAAAAATACACACAACCAAAGTGGTAACACCAAAAATATATAATATAACAAAAAAGCATAACTTTAAGAGGTGTGCTATCATAATGGCCTATTTTAAAAGTACGTCATTATCTAATAGCATAATCTGTCCCCAATTTTTATACAGAAGTTGCACAATGACAGTTATATAATATATTTTTAATAAGAGTAGTTGGCGAGTAAATATATATACACACCTGTGCATTGCCGCCCCCCGAGGGTTTTATTGGCGGGGGAGAGGGCAATTCCAAAACGGGGAGGCACGGGGGGGCAACTTTTTTTGAAACGGGAAATGGCAATAAAACGGGGGGGCAAGCAGGGGACAAAGAAAAAAAAGAGAAAAAGGAGAAAAAAAGAAGGGAAAAAAAGGACAAAAAAGCAAAAAAAAAAGGTAAAAATAGGTCTACAATGGCTTAAAATGCATTTAAATAGGCTTAAAACTACAAAAAAATTGCAATGATGGCGTCATTATAGGTCAAAAATGGCGCCATGATTTTAGGGTACTTTTTTCATTTTTTGGTCGGGGGGCAATAAAACAGGCAGGAGGATTCCCCCAATAAAGCGGTGTGCATTTCCAAACTGTGCACAGGTCTATATATATATATATATATATATATATATATATATATATATATATATACATCTTTTTTGTGTATGCCACAAATTGTCGGCTCCTACTCGCCAAGTACTCTATTAAAATTATATTATATACCGGTCATTGTATAAACACATCCACACGCGCTATTACTATGCAGATATTTTTGGTTTAGGGAAAGTTTGTTACTTTTCTGAGATCGGCAGTGTTTAAGGGTTCCGGCTTATTTCTGTCAGGATCCGGTGGTCCCAGTTGGGAAGGAGTTGTTGGCACTGGACCTAAAAAATAAACAAAAATTTATTACATAAATAGCAAAGATCGCCCTAATTTTAAGATCTTATATAAACACAATTGACAACAAAACATTTAATTACCTCTTGTACATGACTTATTTTATATGTTTAAAAGACGTAAACAAAAAGAATATTTAAGCGCTTAATATTTAAGAAAAGTCGTTTATATGAATCTAGTGGTTTTTTTTAAAAAAGTCTGTAACTGCAAGTCAGATTAACAAACCGATGGCCTGATAAAATCACGTGGGTATGGATGAAGTAGATTTTGTAAAAAAGGGTGTGAATTGTTGGTTATATTGTATTTCGTGAACTGAATGATACAGACATTTTAAACCATATATAATATAAATAAGAATAAAATCTATACAATTAAAAAGCCTCTATGCAAATCAACCGTATTTTATCCACATGCTATACAGATTATATTAATAATTAATTTTGAGCAAATATTACTTTCCTTTCCTTTCCTTTAAAAACCTATTTTAGTATTTAATTTAATCGAAAAATTGGGTTTTGGAGCTGACTTTGACCCAACTTGAACTGTTACCAGAAATATTTTGCCACTAAAATCAGCTTTACCGCGGATTCAATCGTTTTTACACGAAAAATAGCATAACTTTAAAAAATTACATTGGGATATTGGCAAAAGTTGAGAGACATAGTTATTAAAAATTTGTTTTTGTGTTCAAAAACGTGGAAACATGTTTGCTAGTTAGAAAACACTTTAAAAAGAGCATTTTTTTAACTGCGATATTTGGCTATTTTGTAGTAGGATTTTAAGTTTGAAAATATGTTTTTCTAACAAAATAACCTGGAAATTCGAAAAAAATAAACTTTTAAGGCCTATTTTTTGGAACAGTTTTAAATTTAAAGATTTGTTGCTGCCAGCATGCGGGCTTGGAATGCTTCCAAATTTTAAATTCGTCATTTTTGACAGCTTCTTGTAAGCTTAATATTACGTTTTTTTACACAAACGATATATCAAAATTTGTTTTTTACACAAACGATTTTTGATGGTTTTGAAAAAAAAATTTTAAAAAAAATTTTCGGCATTCATGTTTGAACTCCCCCCCTAACCCCTGGGGGGTCAACCCCAAAAAAAAATTTTGAGGTCAAAAGTAAGGAATAAAAATTGGCGGACATTTAATATAATATGATCAATATCGTACACACTTCGAGCAAGAAGCAAAACAAAATAAATAATTCGGACAGTGTATTAGCGTGGCAAACGTTCGCGAAAAATCGCGAAAACCGCGCGCATTTAACGCATTATAAAAAAAATTTGAGCGAGCCGATTTCGCTCAAACTTTTAGAAAATACTCAGAAAAGTATGTTTTAACAGCATCCAAGCGGCGTTTCTTATCTCGTTAAAAAAGTTGTTGTTTGTTTTTTTTAGGACCAGGTTTTTTCACCGCATGAGCTGTAGTGATGACGTCATCGAAAAACATTTTTTCTTAACTTTTTCAAAAGATAGCCAAGAGTCAAGCTATGTTCCTATATATGTCCCGCACATATTCTAACCTCCGTTATGAATATATAACATTTCAAAGTTCGAGTTTTATCGCCATTCCGCATCATTTTTGTATAGACTATAGTTTTTTTTACTATAAAATAGAAAAAAATGTTGTACAGGGCGTTCTGGTGGTAAAACTTTTAAAATTTATAACAAACAAAACAGTTTTGTATGGGCTAATGGGCATCGTAACGACAGCATTTTTTACAAAAAAACAAAAAATGTGTCCGAATAATGCAGGGGACCTGTGAGCTGTACAGCTGATCTGAGGTAGTTAAAAACAAGTATAAAAATTTCATTATATAATAATGTACGAAAACAACTAATACCGATGAATCAATCTCATAAAAGATTTTCGCAAAAATAAATACTGTTGGAACATTAAAAAACTTGGTAAAAAAATAAAATCACCACAAAACATAGTAATTAAGACTCCATCACCTGGAATAATCTACCGGCGTAGTGCCGACACCCGGGGAAAAATCGCCCCTTTTTCCTGCTTTATTCTTAGAGTATTTTTCAAGGCTAGTTATAGTATTAATAGACTCTATCACCTGGAAGGATCTTCCGGCGTAGTGCCGACGCGACGCCCGGGAAAAAATCTCCCCTTTTCCTGCTCTATTCTTTAAGAGCATTTTTCAAGGCTAGCTATAATATTATAGACTCCATTAACCTGGAAGGATCTGCCGGCGTATTGCCGACGCCCGGGTAAAAAGCGCCCCTTTTTCCTGCTCTATTCTTAGAGCATTTTTCAAGGCTAGTTATAGTAATTATAGACTCCACATCACCTGGAAGGATCTGCCGGCGTAGTGTCGGTTTGAACAGCAGAGGGCGACGTGGAGCGCCGTCTGAGCCCAGCGGGAATCGATCCGCGCCGTCGGGATCAGCTGACCGAACAGTTGGCTCAGGTGGGACACGAAGCAGGTCAACTGCTCCCCGCTCTGGATCTTCCACGTTTTGGATGTAACATCCTCGTAACACCACAGCGGAGAACCGATTCTGAAAAAAATCGACGAATATTTTCATAGTTTGTACGAAAAATAATAGACTGGAAAAAAATATTCGATTGAGCATAGCTTACTACTAGTGATGGGCGGAACTAGAAAAACCCCCGGAACACCGGAACCGGAATAATGGAGATTTTCCAAAAATCCGGAACCGGAATAATGGAGATTTTTCAAAAATCCGGAACAGGAACCGGAATTCCAAATTTTGCCCGGAACATCCGGAACTGCCCATCACTAATAGCTACCATTAAACTTTCCCTACACAATTATCAAGTTTTTTGTATAAATTAATCGTTTGTTAACGAGATTAGCTCACCTTGAAATTTTTTCTAGTCTCAATCATTTTTCAACTGACTTTTGTTTAAACATGACGGATTGGAAAAATTTTTAATCGAGAATCAGAATGCGTGGCTTAAAATAATCAGGGACATAACTAGGGGGGCAGGGGGCGCCTTCCCCCCGAAATGGTCGTATGGGGAGAAAATAAGGATAGTGTTTAGGCGGGGGGGGCGGCCACCCCCCCCCCCAAAAAAAAAAAAATTCTCGCCAGATAGTAAAATTTGGGTTTTAAGAGGCCAAAAATTAAAAATTTTCTAGCGCTTCGCTAATCGCTCGGCGCCAACCTCTAAAAGAGTGTTGGTACCACAATTGACCCCAAAAAGCAAAAAAATTTCCGCTTCGCTTCGCTCGGCGGTCAAGTTCCATACTATGCGTATGCATATTGTTTGCCATTTATCTTACCTAATGTTATGGAAAAAAGTAAAATAATTTTAATAAACAATAAGTACTAAAAATCAAGTAAAACAAGCTATCATATTTGGTTGATTTGTATATATACCTTTCCCCCTCCTAAAATTTCTAGCCGCCTGCAACAATGGCTTGATATTGTTTTCTATATAGGTATCCTAAAAAACATGGAGATGCTGCTCATTTGATTTGGTTTAGTGTGGATGTAGCGTAGCCAGGGGGTCTTAAAGGTCTCTAAATTAATTTTTTGTAAAATCCAGGCTCTCTGCTAATGTAATTTTTACTAAGAAAACATGTTTTTACTGCTAAAAACATTAGATTATACGTTATTAGGCTAAAAACAGTGTAT
>JASAMX010023032.1:0-12950 GCA_030248175.1 Microlaimidae sp. YZB2_3 | reverse complement strand
CAGAATTACGAAAAGATAGAGTCTTCAAAGTTCAAAAATGGCCAATTTTGAAAAAGTGCCGAAATTAAATGCACTACCCTATACTCTAAGATTAAAAATTTTATAGATTTCTCATTAAAGGATCGAGTTCTTCCGCTTCAAACGGAAGAACTTCGAAAGCATAAAATTGGCTAAAACAGCATGACTTGTATTAACCCATTAATAAATCTTGTTACCCTGCTAAACTGGTGGATAAAAAATATTTACAGTATCTGTTAAAAAATCAAAAACTCTAAATTTTTATTATTTTATTTCAATATTTCCGGGTCTAAAAAAATACCATTAAAGCAAAACCAATATAATAAAAAATATCGCTTTTAAACGTGCAAGATATAACTGTTAAGTATTATCAGTTTATGTAATTTATTACTAGTATAAAAATCGAGATTTGCATTTGATTTGGGCAGGTGCTCACTGAATAAAAATTTATACCATATGATAATGATTTGTTTATACATTGATCTAATCACACAGCATTGTCGCATTTTTTAGTCTGATGAAATCTCAATTGTAAAAATCATACTTACAGCAATCTTTGACAAGCTCGAAATCGCCATTTTTCAAAATTCCTAGTTCTTTCTAACACATCCAAATATAGCCTTCTCATTAAAAAAAATGGCGATTACGCGCTTGTCGAAAATTGCTGTAAGTATGATTTTTTTTCAATTGACATTTCATCAGACTAAAAAATGCAACAGTGCTGTGTGAATAGATCAATGTATAAACAAATCATTATCATATGGTAGAAATTTTTATTCAGTGAGCACCTGCCCAATCCAAATGCAAAGTTCCTATAGTCCACATAATGTCAATCTCAGAACTTGTACATATCTTTTTTGTCTAAACATAGGCCCGGGAAAAGTCGCCCCTTTTTCTGTTCTATTTTTAGAGCATTTTTCAAGACTAGTCTACCACGTTTTTTTCAAATCCAATTAAAAAAAGCCTAATAACTATAGTTTTAGCTGAGCAATGACATATGTTTATAATAATTTCGTTGGGAGATATACCCTTTTTCTTGTTCTCATTCTTAGAGCATTTTTTTAAGGCTTATAATTATGAGAGTATAGGTTTATAATTAAGAAAAAATCTGTTTGGCTTGTCTGGTCCTCCTAGTTGATATAATGTTCCGCGAACGCACTGTTGCTGTAAAAACAGATTATCGGAGCTCCCAAGATAATGTAATTGTGGTCTCAATTTGGTATGTATTGTTTAATCTGGCACATCTAATAAAATGATTTAGATTTTTCACAAAAGCGATAATTTGAAAATACAAAATGACATTTATTTAATTTATAAAAGCGCTATTTTTTATATTTTTTAAACGTGTCTTTTTAAACAAAGATGACAATTTTTATGCGTGTTTTTTTTTAAGAACAAATCTCGATTTTTATACTAGTAATAAATTACATAAACTGATAATACTTAACAGTTATATCTTGCACGTTTAAAAGCGATATTTTTTTATTATATTGGTTTTGCTTTAATGGTATTTTTTAACCCGGAAATATTGAAATAAAATAATAAAAATTTAGAGTTTTGATTTTTTAACAGATATATCTAAGAATATTTTTTATCCACCAGTTTAGCAGGGTAACACAAGATTTATTAATGGGTTAATACAAGTCATGCTGTTTTCACCAATTTTATGCTTCCGAACTTCTTCCGTTTGAAGCGGAAGAACTCGATCCTTTAATGAGAAATCTATAAAATTTTTAATCTTAGAGTATAGGGTAGTGCATTTAATTTCGGCACTTTTCCAAATTGGCCATTTTTGATTTTGGACTATATCTTTGGTAATCCTGGACGAAATACGACGTTTGATAGCTCAAATGAGAGCTAATTATATGTAGATGACTGTCGTGAGCTTTTTATTTGTTATGTTTTGATATTTTCATGTGAAATTGTGTGATTTATAAAAAAAAATTGTTACTCGTTTTTAGAACATGGGCATTTCATGATTACGCAATAAATTGGTTTAAAAATTAAACTGTCCTGGTAAAATTTAGTCTATTTTCCGAATTTTTAGTCCCCGTGGTTCTACGTTGCATCTACGGTGAGTAAACGTTATAAAATAAAATAGTGTAATTTCAGCACACATATTGCTGCAGGTAAAAATGGGTTGAATTAAGTGGTCGGGTGTTAAATTGTAGTTGTAAATAGTTAAAAGACAACGTTGAAATGTGTAGGGGTCATAGCACTGCACGTAAACTCGATTAAGGGGTCCTTTTAAAAAGTGCCGAAATTAAATGCACTTTTTTCCCAAATTTTGCTCATTTTGATATCATTTTGCATTTTAGCTATAACTTTTTGCCAGTTACACGTTGAAAAACATGTAGAAGCTTAAATTAAAAAAAAAAACTGTCTGGAAATAATGATAGGCTTTTGAATTTTTGAAAATGATAATTCATTGACTGCGAAACAATCGATTGTTTTTAAAGTGCCGAAATTAAATGCATACATTTAATTTCGGCAATTTTCTATTTTTTTTTAAAAACTGATTTAATTAAGTAAAAAAAAAACAACTTTAGTACAGTGAAACTTTTAAGACGCAACGCAATATTGTGAAAGCTTTAAAATGAGCTATCAAACATGAAAATCGGGCCATACAGTGAAATAGTTAGTTGGGTCAAAACTTTCCTAAAACTCACTTTTTTACTTTCAGTAAGTTAACTTTAACATACGAATTTTGTTTTATTTTGAATAATAAAAATCTCATTCCAACGCATTTATTTCGGTTTCTGTTTTACATTGAATTAGAAGCGGGGGAAGAGTTATAATTATCAGAATTAGGATATTTTACGAATAACATAACGACTAAGTTTAATGAGGAAAATTACCGAGTGGTTCTACAAAACAATTACTGAAATTTTCTGGCCAAAAACTTCTTTTTATTGCTCAAATATTTATTCTAATAATATTTGTAATTTTAATAATAAGTAATATATATTCAATAATTAATACCGCATATTGCACGTTTGTGAGAAAGTGTTTTTATGTTTGCTAAAACGTGATTTTAGAGATTAACGAAGGCAAATAAAAAAAATAACAAAAAACCAAAATATATTAGTTTGTCAAGCCAATTGGGAATATTATATCAAAATTGTCGTGATGTAAGTCTTTGACTTTTTGTGCCAATATTTTAGAATTGCTTACTGTTACTGAAATTTACTAATCAACGTAATGGCAGCAGAAATCGAATCTCAGTTTTATTTTAAGTTTTTTCAGGTGGTAAAATCGAAAACGCATTATACGCTCTTATACATAAGTAAGTCTATAAGTAAGTATACGGCAAATATAAATATACGGCAGTCATTATTTAATTGAATAATTGAATTAATTGTAATTGAACGGGTGCATGATTTAAGGGTGTGAAAACCATTTCATACTGTTTGCTTGCTCGGCCTTTGCCCCCGCGCGCCACGTGCGCGCGACTTATACTTACTTATGTATAAGAGCGTATAATGCGTTTTCGATTTTACCACCTGAAAAAACAATGAAATAAAACTAAGATTCGATTTCTGCTGCCATTACGTTGATTAGTCGATTTCAGTAACAGTAAGCAATTCTAAAATATTGGCACAAACAGTCAAAGACTTACATTACGACAATTTTGATATAATATTCCCAATTCGCTTGACAAACTAATATATTTTGTTTTTTTTTGTTATTTTTTGAACTTCGTTAATCTCTAAAATCACGTTTTAGCGAACATAAAAACACTTTCTCACAAACGTGCAATATGAGGTATTAATTATTGAATATATATTACTTATTTTTAAAATTACAAATATTATTAGAATAGATATTGGAGCAATAAAAAGAAGTTTTCAACCAGAAAATTTCAGTAATTGTTTTGTCGAACCACTGGGTAAACTTCCTCATTAAACTTAGTCGTTATTCTTAAAATATCCTAATTCTGATAATTATAACTCTTCCCCTGCTTCTAATTCAATGTAAAACAGAAACCAAAATAAATGGGTTGGAATGAGATTTTTATTATTCAAAATAAAACAAAATTCTTATGTTAAAGTTAACTTACTAAAAGTAAACAAGTGAGTTTTAGGAAAGTTTTGACCCAACTAACTATATAGAATTCCATAGTAACTCGCAACATTTTTGAAACCGATAACAGAGCTGATTAGTTTTTGGAGCCGGTATGTCAGCAGGACTATTAAAATTAGGTAACCCCAATTGTAATTTATTGTTAAATCCCGTAAAAATACATTATTTATGATATTAGTTTTAGACTTGTTTATTGTCCACAAAATCGACTAATTAACATTATAGTAGCAGATATATTGCGCTTGACCGCTATTCCAAGTGTTTTAGGCGGTAAAATCGAAAATGCATTTACCTTCTTGCAGTGTGATTTTCAGTCACGTGGGGTGCGAAACAAGCGGTGGAGCGAACAGACAGTTTGAATTGGTTTACACCGTAAAAATGCGGTACCAATTTTTTAATTTAAAAAAACCGAAAAATTTCTTATGCTTAAGTTACCAGTGACGAATATTTTACTATAAACAGAAATATTTTGTATATTATAGCGATAGCCAAAACAAAGTTTCGAAAAAAAAACCTTTTATTAAATGAAAAAGCATAAAGATACTCAAAGTTAAAAAAAATGAATCTCTATGTAAATAGGCCTAACGCGTGTGTGTGTTTGTTTGTTTGTGTGTGTGTACCCCAACTTCTCCCCAACCATTTAACGGATTAAACTTAATGAGGTATCATTTGATAGCTTATAGCCTAGGAAATGTTATAGAAGGGTTGAAATTTTGAACAAATCAACATCAACATCTTTATGCTGTAAAACGCATTTTACCCTATGGATTGCGGACCTAAATTTTTTTGTTTCAGAATTTGCTAAAACTTATTGTAAAGAGTTATTAATCTATGAAGAGCCAGAATATTACATTTTTTTGAAAAGATCAGAATGGAAATTTTTATACTTGACACTGTTTTTTTACTAAGAACTAAATAAAACAACTTAAAATTTTACGTTTATCATAAGGTGATTTTTACTTTAACAAAAACTTTGCGAAATCTTTGTTTTATGGAATAAATAGCAATTTTTATGGACACTTTTTTTACTATAAACAAATAAAACAACTTTAAATTTTTAAGTTTAACCTAAGGTGATTTTTAGTTTAACCAAAACTTTGCAAAATTTTTGTTTTATGGAATAAATAGCAACATATAAAAACAAAATTTAAATTTTTCAAGATTTTTCAGATTTTAGACCCTGGTATTTGAGTAAGCGATGACTTAAAATTTCGTAGAAACTGTTCCGAAATCTTATCGAAGGCATTAACAAGATTTTTTTAATGATGCCTGAATTTAAAAAACAAAAAAATATTCTGGCTGTTTTAAAGGGTTTTAAAATTTAAAATATTTGTAAAGCCTGTTGTAAAGTACGAAACTTCTGTTTGGTCGCCTTATCCGAAAATAGATATAAAAAAATTGAAAAAAAACAGAAATTTTTGACGCGTTGACTCTATGCGGCTCCAAATTACAAAATTATATTGACCGTCTAGGTTTTTTTAATTTTAAAAACTTGGAACGGCGGCAGCTAAAAACAAATCGTGTTTATACTTACTAAAATTTAAATGGCCTTGTGGATATAGACTACAATAAATTTTTTTTAAAACCAAACCGAAACGCCATCAGGTAGCGTCAAATTAAAAAACCAAAAGTTTTTTGCCAAAACACCTTGAAAACTTTTATACACAAAATATACAACACACACCATGTTACACCATAATCGATAATTACCTTATCGCTTACTCATCTTAGTATGTAAATTAACGGCTCAAAATTAGATATAAAAGTTTAAAATGGCTTCAAGCCGTAGGATTCAAACGTTTTAAATAGTCTTCATTAAGTATAAATGAGTAATTCCTGGTCTGACTCGTTTGGCAATGAAATACCCGCACGTCTCATACACATTGACATAGTTCTTTAAAAAAATAGGTACTCATCGCAAAATGGGTCAAAATTGGAATCATTCAATAATCTGAAATGAACATGGTTAAATTTCGCGACCTGGGCCTGGTCCACTAATTGTTTGTTAACAACCGGCTAAGTTGACCGATTATTAAAAACGCCCAATTCAAAAAGTTTTTTTAATAGTTTAGTAACAATATTTGTTGATTTTATTAGATTTGTTACGGTCAATCAAAATAAATGATTTTACAGCGCTGAAATTAGAAAATAATACTAAAACTCGATTTTTTATAAATAAAGCGGTTTTAATTACTAAATATTCAAATATTAGTTTGTGTTTCGAATAAATATCTATTATGTTATTAAAATATCAATTTTCACTATTCGAACAAACGAAATCTATCAAATTTTCTATGATAACAGAAGCAAATTCAATGAAAAACAATTGTTTTCAACAGTTCCTCTCCATGACTAACTCGCCGAATTAAAACGGCTACTATGCCATTATAGTGGAGAGTTTCCAGCCCCAGACCGGCCCCAGAAGCCCTTTCCAAATTTTATTTTTAAGTTAGAACAGTAAATTTACATATTAGAAAAGATGAATCGGCAATACGGTAATTTCGGCGAGAGTGGCTCGCCCGGTATTGTGATCGTGATGGCCAAAAAACGTAATCTTACTTACCTTTCTTTGATCAGCTATAACTTGAGATTAAATAGACTAATAGACATGAAATTTTGTATACATATGTAATGGCTGATGTGCTATCGATTGGTAATAATAGTTTTGATGCGGCGCAAAGTGCTGCGGCGTAAAGCGCCGCCGCGTGACAAAAACAGGAATAACTGTTGACTTTAACAGACAAATCAGCATGAAATTTGGTATAAATTTGTAATCGATGGTGGCCTATCAATTAATGATAATAATTTTGATGCGGCACAAAGCGCTGCGGCGTAAAGCGCCGCCGCGTGACAGAAACAGGAATAACTTTTGACTAAATAGACTTATCAACTTGAAATTTGGTATACATATGTAATCGATGATGAACAATTGATGATAATATTTTTGCTGTGGCGTGAAGCGCCGCTAAATCTCCAATGCGCCGCCCAGTGGAAAAATCAGCTATAACTTTAGACTGAATAGACTAATAAACATGAAATTTTGTACAAATATGTAATGAATAAGGCACTATCGATTGATTATAATAATTTTGATTCAGCGCAAAGCACTACGGCGCAAAGCGCCGCCGCGTGAAAATAAACAGAATTAACTCTTGACTAAATCAACTTATCAACATGAAATTTGGTATATATATGTAATTGATGATGGGCTATCGATTGGTAATATTATTTTTGGTGTGGCGTGAAGCGACGCCACATACCTAATGCGCCGTCGCGTGGAAAAATCAGTTGTAACTTTAGAATAAATAGACTAATCAACATGAAATTTGATAGACATATGAAATCAATAATGGGCTATCGATTGGTTGTATGTAATTTTAATGCGGCGCACAGCGCTGCGGCGTGAAGCGCTGACGCGTGAAAACAACAGCAATAATAGACTTATAGACTTATAGACTTAATAGACTTATCAACATGAAATTTGGTATATATATATATATATATATATATATATATATATATATATATATATATATAGTTATGGTTATATAAAGTTATGGTTGATTTTATTCACTCAGTGGCGCACTACGCCTTTGCGCCACAACAAAATTATTATCATCAATCGATAGCCCATCATTAATTACATATATATGTAATTAATGATGGGCTATCGATTGATGACGTCTCCCGTCAGCCTAGCCTCCAAATTTTAGGCGCTAGCGCAGAAATCTAGGCGCTAGTGTTTCCAGGTTGGGGTTTTTCTCCCTAACTTTAGGATTTTTTCCTGACCAATTGAGTTTTTTGAAGGTTTTTTTGGGGGTTGGGGTTTTTTTATGGTTTTTTTTGACGTATAAAAATATTTTTTAAATAAACATTATTGTGCCACAAAAGATCTGTTTTAATATAGTAGTTAAAGGTACTAAAGATAAATTCTATCAGTGAGTGGTAATTCTATGAGTGGTAAAGTAACCACTCTTTCTTTGAGAAAATATCACGTTCAGAGAAAAACATGACGCAACTAAATAATAATTGGTTACATAACCGCTGAAACTTTTTTTTTTATTTTTCTCGCTCGTGGGTTTATTGTTTATTTCTTCCTGACGAAAAGCGATTACGCCCTTAATTTCAGCCTGGGAGACTTTAGCTTTAATCATTTTTTTTAATAATCAATTAAATTAGTATATTTTACAACCAACCAAGAAAAAAGTAATGATACAATCTGGCAGTGGCATATATTTAAGAACGTTAAATCACTAAAATTAGTAACAAAATAGCAAAAAAATATTATTGTATTTTATTTCAAAACCTACTGTGGAAGTTAATGAGAAAAGTATGCGTTGTTTTTGTCGACGCCTGAAAATTTTTTCTCAAATAGAATAAGATACTGTTGGAATAGTTTTAGTTCCGAACTTCTTTTAGTGGTAACTTTAAAATTGCTTAAAAAGTAAACTACAAAATACAAATTTAAACGAGTTTTTATCTGTGTATTAACATATATTATATTCATAAACTGTGTACTTTGCATTTTACGTTTTTTTGTATTTTACAATTTTATATGTTTGATTTTTCAATTGCTGCATAACTTTATTTCATGGAATTTATCATGTGAGAAAATACCAGTTGTACAGCAATACACATATCTAAGGGTTTTTTTTTTCGAAAACTCATACGCAATTTTCGACTTTAGAGAATTTTCTAGATGTCTATTTAACTTGCTGAATTTCATTAATTATTAAATTTGTTTTCGACATAATATGCGCTAATAAATATTTTTATATTTCAAATAACTTTTTTAATAAGTCAAGTTTAAATAGAATTTAAATAAATTGACGTAATTCTCCTGTAAATTAATAAATCATTTAGCTTACTGTTTGCTCAATTTGATAGAATTACGTAGTAACAAACATACACACAGACAAATACACCGCGCAAACATTACGTGTATATTTTAGTGATGGACAGTTTCGGTTCCAGGTTCCAGATGTTCCGGGCGAAATGTGGAATTCTGGTTTTGGTTCCTATTCCGGATTGTTGGAAAATCTAATTTCCGGTTCTGGTTTCTTTTCTGGTGTTCCGGGGGTTTTGCAATTACGCCCATCACTAATCTATTTACAACAAAATGTAAATAAAATTGGAAAAATTCTAATAAAACAAACCACACATGAACACGCACTCACCTTTACACGCACATGCACACGCACACGCACAAGCGCACGAGTACTTGCGCACGCACGTACGCACGCACGCCCGCACGTACGCACGCACGCACGCACGCACGCACGCACGCACGCACGTACGCACGCACGCACGCACGCACGCACGCACGCACGCACGCACGCACGCACGCACGCACGCACGCACGCACGCACGCACGCACGCACGCACGCACGCACGCACGCACGCACGCACGCACACACGCACGCACGCACACACACACACACACACGCACGCACGCACGCACGCACGCACGCACGCACGCACGCACGCACGCACGCACGCACGCACGCACGCACGCACGCACGCACGCGCGCGCCGTCGCCGCCGCCGCCGCCGCCGCCGCCGCCGCCGCCGCCGCGCGCGCGCGCGCGAACACACGCACGCACGCACGCACGCACGCAAGCACGCACGCACGCACGCAAGCACGCACGCACGCACACAAGGTAACACGCACGCACGCACGTACACACGCACACACACACACGCACACACGCACACACACACACACACACACACACACACACACACACATAACAAGTAATTTTGTTAAGGTGATTAAGTTTATAAAATACACCCTCACATATCATAAAGACAAATAACAAAATAATTATTTATAAAACCTACTAATTTTCAGTCTAATATTTGTTGAGTGAGGTTTTTTTATTTTTAATTCGCCTAACTTCTTAAATACTACCCGCTCCGGTTTTTTCACGTGTATCTTTTCATGAACCTTTCCATGTGTTTTGTAGTCCATGTTTATTCTGCTTATGCTGTGAGTCGGTCTATTATAAACAGATAGATTTAAAAATTTTTTTTGTAAGTTAACCCCTCCCTTTCTAAATAGGAGTTAACTCCCTCCCCCACCCAACCCTTATTCCATGCACTTATTCCAACCCTTATTCCATAGAATAGATTCAGGCGTTTGTTTTAGGGTAAGATGTAATCAGATCAGTCGAATCATTTTGTCATCTAGAAAAGTTCTTTAAAAAAATTGTTAAAACTAGAAAAGTTAGGACCTACATAAAGTTTTTCATTTAAAAAACATTATTTAGAAAGATCTAAATAGATTGCCATTATAATAAGCAATTATAAATGTATTGCCATGGACAACTAATAACAACAAAAAATATTCTTCTTATCAAAGGTAAAAAACGAGAAGAAAACGTATAGCTACAAGTTGTAAAAGCATGCTCGCCGGTGTTAAGACATGGCTTGAACTAAAGGTAAACCCAACGTGGCTGCAACAGTTGTTTGTTGGATTAAAAAATGCCCTTCATTAAGTAACTACTTAAATCACGAGAATCTGACGTCACTTTATCAGCCAAATAGATTTAATACCGGGTATTTGTTCAAATATGTGTTTTTGAACCCGATTCTTGGTTGGTGCCGTTGCGCATTTAGTTAAGGCGTAGTCACTTTGACAAAGGTGAAGAGGTCGAACCAACATAAAACCAAATTTTTATTTTCATGTTAATAGATTTTTTTAAGATTTTTTAAATAATTTTAGAATTTTATTCACATAAATTAAAAACAAAAACATCATTTGTTTCCTGGTTTTTGCCAATTTGTCGAATTTCTTGTCATTTCGATATTCTAAAATATAATTTTTATGTAAGTAAAAAACCGTAATTTTTGCTATGTTCCACAATTTATTACTTAACGCTTTGCAGCGAAAACTATCAGGAGAAACCTTAACATTTGATTTATAAATTTTAATTTTCACAAACGCATTGAATTTTCTAAAAATCGCTGATCTTGTGTGAACAAAAAAATTTTTCGGCATCAAAGTCATGTGGGCGTGTCTAAATTAGTCACGTGAGCACACTGTTGCAGCTACGTTTGGTTTACCTGTAGATATTTTACACCTTATTAAAGGATTATCGAAAAAGAAGGACGCGTCTTCTTATTCAGAAGTAAAACTTAAAACAACTGATTTTTTTTTGAAATAATTTTTTAAACGGTCACTATGGTTACAGAGTTTTTATGTTTCTTCTTTTGTTTCTTCCTAGTAATTTTAGGAATTAATTTGTGATTTTGTCAAAAGTTTTGTTTAATATTTGACGTTCAGTTGTGTTAACTTTGGCGTTAGATTAAGAAGAAAGAAGCATTTCTTTAACGACTGTAACGGTTATAATCCCAAAAATGTCAAAATATTATACAAAATTCACTCGGTTCTTTTTATTTAAACTCCGCTTATATCAAAAATAATATGTAGGAACTCCTTTAAATAATGGGAAGAATTACTTTGTTTAATTTACGATATTTAAAATCATATTGACTAGATAAAAATTATTTGATAATCAAAAATATATTACAATCGCGCTTTTCAATGCTGCAGTTAATTTGTGACTTTTTTAATATTCGGCATACGTATACATGGGTCCGAATGGCGATGGCAAGAATGCATAACAGCAGAGGATGTCCAACTGTGTGTTAAACAATTTTTCTAAATTATATGTTACGCAAGCTAAATATACATGTAGATTACATTGATACACACCATTTTCATCAAGTAGAAATACAATTTGTGACACACAAATTATGCATATGTGACGCCAAAGACCAGCCGATTTTCTTAGCCAAAAAAATCTCAAGACACAGTTATCTTTTTAGTTTTTTAATGTAGGGTGACTCAATTCACATCGTCGTGAACCACTGTTTGACACTTGTACCATCCTGGGTCCAAATAAATAAATAAGAATAATCTAACCATCGCCAAGAAATTCATAGAATAGAAAACGTCCGACTGTGTGTTAAGCAGTTGTTCAAATGACATACACGTGGATTATTTCACAATGTGGATTTTTCATCATGTAAAAAAAATCGACCAGAACCAGTGGAATCATCTACAATTTGCGGAATACTCTACATGAAAATTTTACTCCGCAAATACTGTAGGTTATTCTTTATTTACAATTCTGTAGTTTGAAATTTTTTAGTTTGCAAACAAAAAATTGCGAAAGTAGATGAGGTTTTTTCCACGTAAGGTTGTCAAATATTAAATTTTTTTTTAAATCCGACGTATAAATTATTTTACATATTAAAAAATTAAGTATTTCAAATAATTTTGAATTAGTCTACAGTATTACGGAAAACATTTATCTATGAATTTTGTGTTTACAATTTTTTTGTTTAGAAAGTTCGAACTGCAAAAAAATTCGAACGTAAAACTCTTTGATGAGGCTTTTTCACGTAATGTTGTCAAATATTTAATTTTTTTGTTAAATCTGACGTAAAAATTATTTACATATTAAAACATGAAATAATTTGAGTTATCTGACAGTATTATGTAAAAAATTTATCTATGAATTTGTGTTTACAATTGTTTAGTTTGCACACTGCGAACGTAATATCCTTAGATGCGTTTTATTTTCCACGTAATGTTAGAATGTTTTTAGGTTTTTTGTAGCATTTGACGTATAAATCTTTTTATTATGTTAAATGAGAAATATTTTAATAATTCGAATGATAAATAAATTTAAAAATTGTTTCTCTCCACGAGAAAACACTAAGTTATAAGGCAATTAAACTTTACTGACATCAATGGTAAAATTTAACTTGGATCTAACAACAAAACTAAAAATTTAGGGCAAAGACCATTAATATATCAGAGATTAAATAGCGTATTTTAT
>JASAMX010023031.1:0-76352 GCA_030248175.1 Microlaimidae sp. YZB2_3 | reverse complement strand
AAACTAAAATATAAATTATCACCGTCCACTTCCCGCGAAGCGGGAAAAATTCAGTTTTTTGGGTATTTTTATGTTTAAGAATGTTTCTGAATTTGTATTTAAAAAAAAATTTCTCCAAAAATTTAAAAAACGTAAGGGTCTTACGAAAAATCCGGCTTTGCCAGATTTTGTGGGGGAGTCGCATAGATTAACACGGTCAAAAAGCTAGGTTGGGTCGACCCGGGTCGGAATATTTTGAAACCTAAAGGGGGGTCAGGTGGGGTCCAATTTCAGAAGCAAAATACTTTTAAACCATTAAAGGTTTAATAATAGTTTTTTATGAGATAATAGTACATTTTATTGAATAAAAAGCGATATTGAGGTATAAAAAGGGTGTAAAAACATGAATTTGTGGTAAAAATTCACGTTTTTGGAAGAAAATTTAGTATAAAAAAAGACTTATATTTTCTCGAGAGGGAAGGGTGGTCAGATTTCAAAATCTAGAGGGGAGTCATGGGTAAAAAATTAAAAAATTTGGGGGGAGGGGGCCCCTGGATTTTTTTCTAGGGGGGGGGGGCGAATTTCGAGGCAAGCGGGGTGGACCCTCCCCCACCCCCCCCCCCTGTTCATCTATGGGGAGGCGGCCACCCTTCCAGCCCAATTTTCTGGCTACGCCACTGGAGAATTCAACACTATTTTGCAAAATAAGATTAAAATATTATTATTGCTAATTTTCTTTATAAATAAGTGAGTAATAAAGAACCCTGTTTAAAGAATAGTGTAAAAGAGATGTGTCCTGGCGAAATAATTTGTGACTATTAGTCCATTATGCATCCACTAATTAAACCTTCCGTCAGCGAGATATCACCATACAGGGACAAGTTGGTCCAGAGTGGGGGGGGGGGTTAAACCTTAAATTAGGGGTGTTAAAATCCGAGAAACGCAAAATACCCAAATAGTTTTTCGATTTAAAAAAATAGGTAAAAAACGCTAATTTTAGGTAAAAAAAACCCTTTTTATTGCATTTTTGAGCTTTTTACTGTTTAAAACATTCATTTGACCTCAAAACTTGGAAGTTTGGAGGATGTTAGAAGTCACATTTTAAAAACATTTTTTCTTCGTTTTTCCAAAATTAAGGGGTTAATCTTTTCTCCCCCTCCCTACTTCTGAGTGGGGGGTTAAACCCCCCTTCTCAGAATTTGGGGGGTTAACTCCTCCTCCAACTCCGTGCCCATGTATGGATATCACCACACACTTTTTTCGTCAAAACACTTGTTTTTTGTTACAAATTTTACTACCGTTAAGTTTTTTTAGGTCGCTCGAGGCAGGGCTCTGTGGAGAGCCCGGGGGCGGGTGGCGGAAACATGCCGACGCCGACTCGGGGCAAGGTTCACGACGTCCATGAGTTCGTGCCGGAAGAGGGGCTGGACGGGGGATTCTTCGACGACCAGGGACCACCGCCCGCTTCCCAAAGACCCACGGATCTGGCGCTCAAGAACAAAGGGGAGGATTCCGACGAGTGAGTGTCTTCGTACTTGCGGCTAAAAAGGGCTTTTCTTTAGTTTTCTTTTGTGTCCGGAAGAAATAATTTCTACAAGATATCTTCTTTAGGCAGTAAATTGGTAGGATTCCCATACGCGTCCCAAAATTCGATTTGACAGACCCTAAAGTAAAATACACTTCTAAAACATCTTCATACCCTAAATTGGACCCGTAAACTTGATTTTTGTGGCTATTTTTGAGATTTGAGCTTTATATTAGAAGTTATAAGCCGATATATACCCAAAAATTGCCCTATTTTGGCATGTACAATTTATGTTATTAAGAAATTTTTTTATTAAGCCTTCAATCAAATTAATATTATTATTTTCGTATTACCAAGTGTCTGGTAGTTACAAATATACTTTTATTTTTTCATGGTAACAACCAATTTTTTATAATAACCGTTCAAATACCCATCAAATTTTAGTTGTGAAAAAATTCACATTTTTGAAAAACAACTTTTATTAATAAAAATCAATTATATTACAATTTTGTTTAATTTTTAGGTTTTGCTTAGGCTTAGGAACAATAATTCGATGAAAAACTCAGTTTAAATTAGCGTTTAAAGCAAAAAAATTTTGTTGTTCATGTTTTTGGTGGTCCATGTAACTTTCAAATTTTTAATTTTTTTGAAATTTTTAAAGTTCTTCAGACTTCTAGCATTATTAAAACATAGTTTTTAATTTAATTTGTGTGTTTACATTTTTTTATTAACATTATAAATTGCATTATGCTGAAAAAGGTCATTTTTTGGATATAAATTGGGTCATAACTGTTTTCGATAAGCCCAAATCTAAAAAATAACTATCAAAACGAAGTCTTCGTGTTCGATTCAGTGTAAAAAGATGTTTTATATGTGTATTTTACTTTAGAATCGGTCAAATCGAATTTTGGGACGCGTATGGGAATCGTACCCAGTAAATTATTCGGCTTTTTATAAAAACTTTGACGGTTTTAAAGTTAAAGGTTTTTATATTTTTAGCTTGATGTTAAGGTTGCGCTTAGGTTTAGGAAAAAAAATTTTTTTTGTTATTACAATAAAAGTGTTTCCATTATGCAGCCGTGGCCATTCTGCTGGAATCAAATTTTGAACCTCTCCTTTCACTCCGTATTGAAGACTTTGCAGATACATCATCAGCAAAGACTTTCGGTCCTTTCTGGTTACATTTTAAGGTTACGAAAATCATATTCAAAGTTATATTTTTGTTTGGAGACAGTTCACATTCATGACCTGTTAGGCAAAGTGTTTTTTTATTATTGTTTCATATTTATGATGGGCATAAAAATTATCAAATTAAAAATTATTTTATAGTAACGCAAATCCAGTGGGATCCGGGTATTTTGATATTGTTGTGCTGTTCTAGTATAGTTGTTAGATTAGTTTAGTAATCGTAAAGTAAAGTATATCTTTCTAAGATTACATATTGACTAATTCTGACTGCACTTTAATTTTTCAGCAAACTCCAACGTATTCATGTGGTAACGTATTCCTCTCATGCTGTGTTTTAGTTATAAAATAATTATAGTTATTTGTAGAAAGGATATGAATTTAATTTTGTGAATTGTTTTGTTGATATGTGGTTAAATTTATCACTGAAATAAAGCTGTATTGACCGCAATATTGTATAATGGGATTTATAAACAGAACGTGAAAGGTTTCACGTGAAATGGTGTTTTCTCTGTCCATTGGCCGTTCAACAAATGACGGGGACAATCTAGAGAAGTGGTAACATAATCATAATGACCTGTTTGGTCCTGGAACTAAAACTTGGGAAAACTTCTCACGGTTAGATAGATAGAGTGCCATTGAGCCACCAGGACCATGCTGACCTTCGGGCAGCACCCAACGTGCGTACGGGTACCACCTGGTTGCTGGATCTTTTCTCTTATAGAAATGAATCCAGCTTGGCATGGCTAGAAAAAGGTTGTTGTACGTCGGCCAAACATGGCAGTTTTCCATCTAGCAAACCAGTGGACAAATAGAGCTTTATGTTGAGTTTGTACCACTGGCCTTGCAGGAACACTTATGCTTGCCCATGTACCACGTTAAATAGTAAGATCAATATCAGGCGACATGAAAAATCCTTTAGACGAAGACCTCGGAATGAGTGAAGACTGCATTCAGTGAACACTCTAGCGGTAAAGGTTGCCAACATCGTTATTAATGTTGGACGAAGAGTATCATCTCAACCATGGGGGTGAAATTTTTTCGCCCCTCCTAACTTGTCTTAGTGCCTGCCTTTTGCATAATCTGCATACGGAAGATAAGTTTCAGGTAATGCAACAACAACAACGGTTAGATAGATCTATGTGAACTTCTCGTTAGCTTCATTTGTTACATGTTTTTCTTTCCAAACCTTTTTTCAGATTAGAAAATTATTATGTAGAAAATAATTATCAGCAGTGCATGTTGGTAACTGTGTTTATTTGCTATCTCTTGTATAACAATTTCCACGGTGATTTAAAAAAGTTATGTTTAGAGGGGAAAACGGGATGGTGGCGACATTTGTGGAGGACGTGGATTCGGACGAGGCTCAGACCCCGGCGAGCACACCGTCCCTCCCTCCGTTCGCTAAAGCAGCGGATTCGCCCGCTAAACTCAAACAATCGAAAGTAGAGCCAACGCCGATGGGTAACTATTATAATTAATGGTTTGTGCTAAATAAAATATTAGTTCTTTACAGTAAAAGTTGATACTCTTTTTGCACTGAATTCCGCTTTTTTCGCAATGCGATTATTTTCGCACGCAGCAAAAAAAACAAGTGGTTTGACTTTTCTAGCAAAATTTGTTTTCAGAAAATTAATGTACTATTGGACATTCTCTTTTTTTCATACGGTATTCTTGTTAAATATAACCAATGAATTGTTATCATAAGCAACTAATACTACTTTTTAGCTTACGAAGTTCCACTTCCGGGAAGCTCTATTTCCCCCTCCCGTTCCTCGTCCATCAGCGAGGATGAACATGAAAAGACTCGCTCATCCAGCGGCCGCAGAACCAAGGGCGACACTCGAGCGTCCGATAATAACCGTAAAGTTAAAACAACTGGTGTAAAAAAACTAGAACACGCTAGAAACGAGGAAGTTGGAATTTCCGATGATGAAAAGGAAGAGAACGACGATCAAACGAACAAGCAGACGGACAATCAGGAGAGCGAGGATTTGTCGCCCGCGGCGCCGTCGACAATCACGGCGGACGATTTGGACAGCTGGTTCGGCATGGACTCCTCTCGCTCCAATTCTCTCACCACTGAACGTCCTTCCCCCGACAAAACAGCGGAGAAAAAGGTACATCTGCTCGTACTTATTTTTGTGACATTTGGTTTAAAGTCGCATTTCTAAAATACGTGGGCAATAGACTAAAAATTATAAAAATAAATTCATAAATATAAATTTCTGTTCAAAAGTTTCAAGGTTTAACAAAAATTGGAAATTTGTGTTATATACTTTATTAATCTCTTAGTGTAGTTTATCTTTTTGTGTTTTGTTTTAACCTTAGGTATCTGTTTTCTTGGTAAGCGTTGTTAACATATTTTTGGAATACTTATTTGATTGAAGTTGTATTATGGGACTGAAGAATCAGTCTAAAACTTTTCTTAAAGAACTTTTCTTTTCTTAAAGATTTACACTATTTCCTTCCACTACGCTACATAGAATGATGCTACCGTTTATGCAAGATTTTAACTTTCCTTTGTGGTAATCAAATCAATAATACTGGCCTGAAAACATAATGTATTTTTTCCTTTTTATTTTGTTTTGTTTTTTGTTATATTTTGGGATGAGTATGAGTTTCTTTTAAAAATTTAATTCATTAAAATAAAATAAACATAATAAAACCATAACCTGTCCAAATTTATTAGAAATAGGTTAGGACCTTTTTGTTGCTAATTATGGAGAAAGTATATAAACAACTTTTTAAAAAACTTTTACGAGAGGGAATATGGCGGACTAATAGTAGCTAATTTTATTAACTATAAACCCCAATTTTTTTCTGTGAGGTTTTTTTACAAAATAACCGTCTCTTAAAGAAGGTTTTCGGGTGTTATATTCTACTCCCTAGTGAGTAGCCTTTTTACGAGGATAATAATAATTAATATTTTAGAAAAAGAAGGAAAAAGCTTCAAAAAAGAATAAACTCGTTTCTGAAGATTCCGTGGACTCGGGTCCCAACCCACTGGTAGCGTCTTTTCACATGAACGAAAATGACAGCAGCGACTCGGAAGACAGACCCCGCCCAACTCATCGGAGAGTCAATCAGAACTCGGGTTCGTCGTCCAGGAAGCCCAAAAATGGAGATTCTAAGCTAAAAATAACCAACGGATTAGCCGAAGACGCATCTAAGTCGCCGAAAGTTAAAGTAATACGTTTGTTTTAGAATAAAAAACTATAATATTAGTGGAATTACAAAACTTTCTAAAATTAGAATCATTTCGTTTATCGTCGGAAATTTACCCAAAGGCCGACTAGTACGCTGCCCCCGTCCGAGATTTTGTTGAGAGAAGAAGAAGGGCAATATATATATTGTATATATCAGACCTGTGCACTGCCCCCCCTCGGGTTTAAACGGGGGGGGCAATTCCAAAACGGGGGGGGGGCAACCTTTTTGAAACGGGGAGGGAAGCAGGGGGGAAAGAAAAAAAAGAGAAAAAAAGGGAAAAAAAAGAAGGGAAAAGAAAAAAAAGGACAAAAAAGCGAAAATAAGGTAAAAATAGGTCTAAAATAGCTTAAAATACATTGAAATAGGCTAAAAACTGCAAAAAATTTGCGATGATGGCGTCATCATAGGTCAAAAATGGCGTCATAATTTTAGGGTACTTTTTCATTTTTTGGTGGGGGGCAATAAAACGAAATCCTCCAATAAAAGGGGGGGGGCATTTCCAGACCTTGCACAGGTCTGATATATATTTTTAACAAATATGCGAAATTAAACGGGGTCGCAGTAAAAAGAAATGCTAAATATAAAAAAGGCAAAAAAAAATCATACAAAAATGGTGGAAACTTTTGCTGTAAACTTCTAAACGGACTGTAAAAATTTAGCAAAAATAGGTTAAACATAATGGAGCTTTTGTAAGTTTTTGCACAAAGCAGGCACGTCGTCACTATGGCAAAATGAGCCACCGTCATTATAAAATACACGTAACTGTAACTCATTTCGTATTTAGTAAGATACTGCTAGAAATTTAATATGAGTCATAGTCTCATGTATTTTATACAATTTGTCATAGTAATGAATGCACAGTCACCAATAAAGCGGAAGTAGAGGGTGGAATCCACATCACCGAACTGTGCACAGGTCTGCAAAAGTATCGTAAATTTTCTGTGAAATTCATTATATTCTGTAGCTGTAAAACCTTAACAATTTAAATAATGCTTAGATGTTAATAAATAATAGTTTTAAAGAATTTTGTTTAAAATAAAATAAAATGAAAGCACGAAGCAAAGCACTAATGACAAAATAAATTTTTTTTATTATATTTAAACTTTTGGATACATTTATATATTGCATAATGTAGTAAAAAGTTATTTTTACTTTTACTCGACTTTTAAATTTTTATTACTTTTACTCTTACTCGACTTTTGAAATTTCTATCACTTTTAAAATTTCTCATATTTTCCCCTGCAAACACTTAAATTAATTTAAGTTAAATTTTAAGTAATTTCAACAAGTAGATTTTCTATGGGCAGAAGTAAAATGATGCGACAGAAGAAATTTATTAAGCCGTTAACACGCTAAAACTATTTATTTAAAACCAAAAAAGTTATTAAAATAAAAATTTATGCAAAATAATGGCAAAAAAACGTATATACAAGGGCAAACTTTTTAACTTGAAAAACTGACAAATTTATTCCGTTAAATTTCTTTTTCTTTATACTTTTGACTCTTAGCATTTTACTTAAAGGAAGCTAGGTCTTTTTACTTTCCCAAATAAAACAATATTATGACCTTTTACTTTAGTCTTACTATCCAATAATCAACAATTACTTACTTAAAAGATTATTACTTTTCCCGAGACCTAGTGCATGGTAAAAACAATGCTTCTTTCTAATATTTGAGTCTTTTTCTCACGTTTTATTGCCCTACCCCGCAGGAGGAATAAACAGAGTACCCAAAAACCTTATGACAGTTTTTTTTTCCGGAAAAACAAACCTTCGTGCTGAAAGTTAATTGCGGTTTTTTAGCATATTTTAAAGAGTTTTAAGCTATTTTAGACCTATTTTTACCTTTTTTTCGCTTTTTTGCAAAGAATTTTCAATAAATTTCAAGCTTTATTTTTCTCCTTTTTTCTCTTTTTTCTTTCCCCCTGCTTTCCCCCCCCCCGTTTTATTGCCCCCCTGTTCAAAAAAGTTGCCCCCCGGTTTAAACCCCGGGGGGCAGTGCACAGGTATGTTAGTCAAATTGAAAAAATAAAATCGAGAGAAATACAGAAACCAGCAATTTAGTGAAAATCTATTAGTTTTTCGAATAAAACAAGAAGCTAAACTAATGCGTGCTGTTTTAAAAATGGTACTGTTTTAAAACGGCACGCTGTTTTAAAAATGGTACCTAAGAAACAAAATTTTTATGAAAAAGAAAAAAAAAATTCCTGCTTGACATTTTTTAAAATTCTTTGCAAACTTGCGGCAGTTTATTAAATCTTAAAACTTTTTATTCTCTGTTTAAACCAATTAACTTTCAGCACGAAGGTTTGTTTTTCCGAAAAAAAAAAACATTTCAAAGGTTTTTTAATCTGTTTAGTCCTCCATCCCCCTTAGAATAAAATGTCAGAAAAAATAAATAAATATCCACAAAGAAATAATGTTTTTACTATTATCTTAGTTTTGCAAAAAGTAATAATCTTTTTAAGTGAAAAGTAATTGGTGATTTTTTAATTTAAGCAAAGTAAACGGTCAAACTTTTTTTAAAGTAAAGTAAGACCTATTCTTTTAAGTAAAAGTAAGAGTAAAAGTATAATAAAAGTAATTTTGAAACGGAGCAAAACACCAGTTTTTGGAGTTCAAAAGCTCTTTTCTAAAGTTTTTTTGCCATTATTTTGCATAAATTTTTATTTTAATAACTTTTTTGGTTTAAATAAATAGTTTTAGCGTGTTAACGGCCTAATAAATTTCTTATGTGGCTACTCATTTTACTTCTGCCCATAGAAAATCTACTTGTTGAAATTACTTAAATTTAACTTAAATTAATTTAAGTGTTTGCGGGAAAATATGAGTAAATTTAAAAGTGATAGAAATTTCAAAAGTCAAGTAAGCTTGAAAGTAAGAAAAATTTGAAAAAGTCGAGTAAAAGTAAAAGTGACTTTTTACTACACTATGCAACGCATAAATGTATCCAAAAGTTTAAATATAATAAAAAAAATTTATTTTTGTCATTAGTGCTTTGCTTCGTGCTTTCATTTTATTTATTTAAATATAATTTTTTAAAATTTTTATTATATTTATTAACATCTTAAGCATTATTTAAATTGTTAAGGTTTTACAGCTACAGAAGTGTAATGAGTTTCACAGAAAATTTACGATACTTACAGACCTGTGCACAGTTAAGTGATGTGATTCCACCCCTCTCATTTCCCGCTTTTTTATTGGTGACTGTGTCATTCATTACTATGACAAATTGTATAAAATACATGAGACTTTATGACTCATATTAAATTTCTAGCAGTATCTTACTAAATACGAAATGAGTTTACAGTTACGTGTATTTATAATGACGGTGGCTCATTTTGCCATAGTGACAACATACCTGCTTTGTGCAAAAACTTTACAAAAGCTCCATTATGTTTAACCTATTTTTGCTAAATTTTTACAGTCCTTTTTAGAAGTTTACACAAAAGTTTCCACCATTTTTTTGTATGATTTTTTTTTTGCCTTTTTTATATTTAGCATTTCTTTTTACTGCGACCCTGTTTAATTTCGCATATTTGTTAAAAATATATATCAGACCTGTGCAAGGTTTGGAAATGCACCCGTTTATTGGAGGATTTGCCCCCCGTTTTATTACCCACCCAAAAAATGAAAAAGTACTCTAAAATTATGACGCCATTTTTGACCTATGATGACGCCATCATCGCAAATTTTTTTGCAGTTTTTAGCCTATTTCAATGCATTTTAAGCTATTTTAGATCTATTTTTACCTTATTTTCTCTTTTTTGTCCTTTTTTCTGTTTTCCCTTCTTTTTTTCTCTTTTTTATTTGTTTTGTTTTTTGTGTTATTGTTTTAAATAAGTGTAGTTTTCTTTAAAAATTTAATTCATTAAAATAAAATAAATATAATAAAACCATAACCTGTCCAAATTTATTAGAAATAGGTTAGGACCTTTTTGTTGCTAATTATGGAGAAAGTATATAAACAACTTTTTAAAAAACTTTTACGAGAGGGAATATGGCGGACTAATAGTAGCTAATTTTATTAACTATAAACCCCAATTTTTTTCTGTGAGGTTTTTTTACAAAATAACCGTCTCTTAAAGAAGGTTTTCGGGTGTTATATTCTACTCCCTAGTGAGTAGCCTTTTTACGAGGATAATAATAATTAATATTTTCAAGAAGAAGGAAACAAGAAAATGACTAACTAAAGATTCGTGGACTCGGGTCCCAACCCACTGGTAGCGTCTTTTCACATGAACGAAAATGACAGCAGCGACTCGGAAGACAGACCCCGCCCAACTCATCGGAGAGTCAATCAGAACTCGGGTAGTGCGTTCCAGGAAGCCCAAAAATGAGAATTCTAAGCTAAAAATAACCAACGGATTAGCCGAAGCATACATCTAAGTCGCCGAAAGTTAAAGTAATACGTTTGTTTTAGAATAAAAAACTATAATATTAGTGGAATTACAAAACTTTCTAAAATTAGAATCATTTCGTTTATCGTCGGAAATTTACCCAAAGGCCGACTAGTACGCTGCCCCCGTCCGAGATTTTGTTGAGAGAAGAAGAAGGGCAATATATATATTGTATATATCAGACCTGTGCACTGCCCCCCTGGGTTTAAACGGGGGGGGCAATTCCAAAACGGGGGGGGGGGCAACCTTTTTGAAACGGGGAGGGAAGCAAGGGGAAAGAAAAAAAAAGAAAGGAAAGGGAAAAAGAAAAAAAGGAAAAAAAAGCGAAAATGGTAAAAATAGGTATAAAATAGCTTAAAATACATTGAAATAGGCTAAAAACTGCAAAAAAATTGCGATGATGGCGTCATCATAGGTCAAAAATGGCGTCATAATTTTAGGGTACTTTTTCATTTTTTGGTGGGGGGCAATAAAACAGAGGGGTGCAAATCCTCCAATAAAGCTGGGAGGCATTTCCAGACCATGCACAGGTCTGATATATATTTTTAACAAATATGCGAAATTAAACGGGGTCGCAGTAAAAAGAAATGCTAAATATAAAAAAGGCAAAAAAAAATCATACAAAAATGGTGGAAACTTTTGCTGTAAACTTCTAAACGGACTGTAAAAATTTAGCAAAAATAGGTTAAACATAATGGAGCTTTTGTAAGTTTTTGCACAAAGCAGGCACGTCGTCACTATGGCAAAATGAGCCACCGTCATTATAAAATACACGTAACTGTAACTCATTTCGTATTTAGTAAGATACTGCTAGAAATTTAATATGAGTCATAGTCTCATGTATTTTATACAATTTGTCATAGTAATGAATGCACAGTCACCAATAAAGCGGAAGTAGAGGGTGGAATCCACATCACCGAACTGTGCACAGGTCTGCAAAAGTATCGTAAATTTTCTGTGAAACTCATTATATTCTGTAGCTGTAAAACCTTAACAATTTAAATAATGCTTAGATGTTAATAAATAATAGTTTTAAAAAATTATATTTAAAATAAAATAAAATGAAAGCACGAAGCAAAGCACTAATGACAAAATAAATTTTTTTTATTATATTTAAACTTTTGGATACATTTATGTGTTGCATAGTGTAGTAAAAAGTTACTTTTACTTTTACTCGACTTTTAAATTTTTCTTACTTTTACTCTTACTCGACTTTTGAAATTTCTATCACTTTTAAATTTACTCATATTTTCCCCTGCAAACACTTAAATTAATTTAAGTTAAATTTAAGTAATTTCAACAAGTAGATTTTCTATGGGCAGAAGTAAAATGAGTGACAGAAGAAATTTATTAAGCCGTTAACACGCTAAAACTATTTATTTAAACCAAAAAAGTTATTAAAATAAAAATTTATGCAAAATAATGGCAAAAAAACTTTAGAAAAGAGCTTTTGAACTCGAAAAACTGGTGTTTTGCTCCGTTTCAAAATTACTTTTATTATACTTTTACTCTTACTTTTACTTAAAAGAATAGGTCTTACTTTACTTTAAAAAAAGTTTGACCGTTTACTTTGCTTAAATTAAAAAATCACCAATTACTTTTACTTAAAAGATTATTACTTTTTGCAAAACTAAGATAATAGTAAAAACATTATTTCTTTGTGGATATTTATTTATTTTTTCTGACATTTTATTCTAAGTGGTATGGAGGACTAAACAGATTAAAAAACCTTTGAAATGTTTTTTTTTTTTCGGAAAAACAAACCTTCGTGCTGAAAGTTAATTGGTTTAAACAGAGAATAAAAAGTTTTAAGATTTAATAAACTGCCGCAAGTTTGCAAAGAATTTTAAAAAAATGTCAAGCAGGAATTTTTTTTTCTTTTTCATAAAAATTTTGTTTCTTAGGTACCATTTTTAAAACAGCGTGCTGTTTTAAAACAGTACCATTTTTAAAACAGCACGCATTAGTTTAGCTTCTTGTTTTATTCGAAAAACTAATAGATTTTCACTAAATTGCTGGTTTCTGTATTTCTCTCGATTTTATTTTTTCAATTTGACTAACAGACCTGTGCACTGCCCCCCGGGGTTTAAACCGGGGGGGGGGCAACTTTTTTGAAACAGGGGGGCAATAAAACGGGGGGAAAGCAGGGGGGAAAGAAAAAAAAAGAGAAAAAAAGGAGAAAAAAGAAAGGAAAAGGGAAAAAAGGGACAAAAAAGCGAAAAAAAGGTAAAAATAGGTCTAAAATAGCTTAAAATGCATTAAAATAGGCTAAAAACTGCAAAAATTTCGCAATGATAATAGGTAAAAAATGGCGTCATAATTTTTGGGTACTTTTTTTATTTTTCCGCGGGGTGGGGCAATAAAACGGGGGGGAAATCCTCCAATAAAGCGGGGGGCATTTTCAAACCGTGCACAGGTCTGGACTAAAAAAATTTTATAATATTGTTTTATTTGGGATAGTCGGACTAAAAAAAGTTTATAATATTGTTTTATTTGGGATAGTCACGCCCTAGCTTCTTTGACCATGCTCTCCTAATATTTTTGTGTAATTTGTCACTTTTGCAAAAAAAGTTTGCCCTTGTATATACGTTTTTAGCATTAAAGTTAAATATTTTCTTTTTATTATAATTCCAGGAAAAATCCAAGAAGAAGAAAACTAATAGAGGAGAAGATGCTTTAACTTCAGATTTAAAAGATAAAACTAAGAAGAAAGTGAAAAAGCCTTCCCAAACCAGTTCTAAATCATCAACCAAGAAAAATAACGCTTTGGAAGAATTTCTTGGGGGTAGTGGAAATAAAGATAGTGACAGCTATGACCCGCTATGAAACTGACTTTGTTTTTTTTTTCAAATATTTCCAACTGCATGAATATTCAATTTAAACAAACAATGCAATCTTAGACATGACTTACTTGACTTATAATATTTCTGTTCTGCGCCTATAACTATAGTCCGCAAAAAATTAATGATACCTCATACTTCGCCATTGGTAGGCTGGTTATACGAAAGCATTATCGGGTTGCAGCTTAAGCTGCGTAGATATACACAGTCACCGAAGCTAGGGGGTCTTACCCCAGCTAAATGACATTTTAAAATCTAGGAAGAGGTCCTTGGGGAGTCGGACCCCCCTTGGCTTTCTGGGGGGTCGACCTGGGGTGGAAAATTTTGAAACCTAGAGGGGGCGTCAGGTGGGGTTCAATGTCAAAGGCAAAATACTTTTAAACCATTAAAGGTTTAATAATTGTTTTTTTCTAAGATGATACTACATTTTATTCAATAAAAGGCGATATTCTGGTATAAAAAAGGTATAAAAATATGAATTTGTGTTAAAAATTCGTATAAAAAAGTACTCAAAATTTTCACGAGGGGGTCAGGGGGGGTAAAAAATTCGAAAATTTGGGGAAAGAGGGCCCGTTCATTTTTTTCTAAGAGGTGGGGGCAAAATTTCGAGGCTAAGGGGTGGACCCCACCCTACCCCCCCCCCTGTTCATCTATGTACCTATCTAATATAAAAGTCATTGTAAAAGGCAATTGCATGTGTAATAAAGTATTGAGTCGTATTCTGAATCTTGTCACTTGTTAAAAACCTTGTTTTATCTCAAAAAACATCAAACTATTTAAAAAATGTCAAAAAATTGGTTTTTACAAAGGTTTTAGCCGTTGACCGATTAAACATTCACAACACTTCTTTTGGTTCCGATTTTAAAACAATTCGAAATAAAGTTAGACCAAATTTTTTATTGCTTAGTATTTTAGGTTCAGCTTTTTTCGGTATGAAACATATTTGCTCAAACCCTGATTTCGCTTTTATAAGTAAAACACAATACAGGATACTTGATTTTCTTTCATACAAGTTTATATTATTTTGTGGCTATAAAGCAGTATGTTGGTCTGCATTTGTTATTTTTTTTTATTTATTGCAGTGTAGTATTGGTTTTTTATTTATTACATAATAATATTTATTAAATTGGTTTTCATTAAATGTGATATTATACTCCATCAGAATTATTTAGTGACCGTGTATTGTAAAAAAACTGTTAAAAGTGCAAATTTAAACTTAAAATTTACCTTATAAATAGTGGTATGTTATTTTCAACAAGTGATTCGTGGCATAATAACAATGATAATAATACATTTTTTCTTGTTTTGTTTAATTTTGATGTTTTGTGAACGTTCGTCTGATTCACTTGTGGATGGTTTTAGTTAAAAAATTTGTTTTAAAAAAAAAATTATATATTCCTTAACAGTGGTTGTAATAAATCCAAATATTGAATTATTTTTTTACTTTTTTTTCTAATTATAAGCTACAAGTGCTACTTTTTTCTTGCAATAAATAGAACTCAGTATAATTTGAAATATTAATTTTTATAAAACAGCATCTGCACGCCTTTCTTAGGTTTGATTTATGTATTTTTAAATGAAAATAAAATTACTTTTGTATTTTTTAGTCATATTTCAGGTGGGAAGAGGGGGTTTACACGTCCTCCTCCCTTATACTTTTCAGATTAAGGGCTGTTCTGTGTTGTATCCCCTTTTTTAAATCCGGGTTCTTCCCGCCTATGCTTATTATGGAACTGTTTTCAGTAACATATATTGATGTAAGACACGGGTTACCCGAAGAATTTTTTTGGAGGTTATCATCTAAGAATACAATATAATGTTACCAATTTTAGCGTTTTAGTGTGAATTTTAATTTTACGCAGTAACCACAGTAACTTCAAATTTTAAAAGAGTGGAATGTCCGTAGTTTAAAAGAGGGGAATGTCCGTAGTTTCGAGTTTTAATAAGCGGTATACATTGTCAACCCCTCCTGCTCACTTACTTATGTTTAGGTTAAGAAGTACAGCTCTGGAGCCCCCAGTTAGAAAACAATAATTTTGGGGTAAGAAACAAGGTGTACAAGGTTGTTTAAAAAATAAGCAAACCTACATTATTTTAAGATAAATTAAAACTTGCATTTTTAAACTTTAATCTTTAGACATTTTACGAATAAGAAAGGTTTGTACGTAGGTTTGCTTATCATTATCAATAAACTTCTTCACTTCTACAAGTAAGTGGTGGGATTTAAGGTGTTTGCTATTAGTTTTGTACGGTGCGGTTGCAGAGTTTCTAAGCCTGCCTCATACTTTTTCCAACGTGTCCAAAAGACAATTTTATACAAAACAAAATTTCCTTTGGACAATCCAAAGGACAGTCCAACGTGTACAAAACGCAAGTTGAAGTATTTAAATATTGTTTTGGTTGTCTAAAGACACGTTGGAATTGTCCAATGAACACTTTTAGATTGTATAAAGGAGAACTTTGCATTGTTCAAAGGACAACTTTGGCTTTTCCAAAATTGTCCTTTGGATTGTTCAAAGGACAACTTTGGCTTCTCCAAAATTGTTCTTTGGACACTTTTCATGAAGTATGAACCAGGATTTATACTCATTAGTTTATTTTGCAAAAATATAAAACTTAGTTATTATTACTAAACCAACGTCTTGATAATCTACAATTACTAGTTTTAACATCAAGTTTTTAACATCTTAAGATTAAAGAGGAACTATGGGATAAGAATAGAGCTTGATTAAGAATTTTATTTATTTTGACGTGTTTTAGTTAAATGAGGTAGTTTTTACAACTAATGCATTTATTTTTTGAACTATAGGAAACATACTCACTTTCAATCATAATAAGTTTAATTTCGTCAAAATTTCTAACTTTTAAAATTTATTTTTTAGGTTAGAATAAATAGTTCGTTTATTAATTTGTAATGTTTGTTGATGTGCCATAATGAAATTAAAAAAAAGATTAATAAAGTTTTTAAATCGTAGACCTTGTAGAAATAACATATTAAAAAAATTGAAGTTTCAAAGTAAAGTTCGTTTTAAATTTTGGAATAATTTTGCTTGTTATAAACAACGTTAAAATTTTATTGTTTTTAAACTCTAATGACATCAGAAAGCCTCACATCAAAGAGCGAATATTTTTAAAACAACCCCTAAAACTTTATTTTTAAATAATTTATGTTTCCAACGGTACTGAATTTTTGATAATACATTGAAATTTAACGGTCCATCAATAATTTCTTAATTTCCAAATTTGAAAAATTTTTAAGGAGTCCATTTCAAAATACTTTTCAATAGCTTAACATCATAAAAATCTAAAAAAATAACCCGTTTCCGTGATTGCTTTTTCCCCGGTCCCCGGTTAGGATTTTTCTTAAGCTTAAGAAGCAATTAAAGCATTTGTTTGCATGTTTTTTATGATTAAACAAAAGTTTCCAAACAAATTTTAATTTGCAAACGCATTTATGAATTTCATAGTCGATGGACTATTTCGACACAAGGCGTTTTACACAGTAAAATTCCAATACACATTAGGCTGAAAGTTGAATTTAAAATAATATTTAAATAAAAACTTCTATTAATTTTGCAGTGTAAAATAACGTGTAAACACTAAAAGCAAAATATAAATTTGGATTTGTAATAATGTAGTTATTAATCTTTAATTTCGTAAAAATGCGAACATAAAAAATAAATTACGATTTTAACCGAGCACCTATTATATAAGTAGGACTTTACTCGAGAGTCAGCGGATAGTCCGATTAGTGGTTTGAGGCGTTCAGCCTAAGACTGCAAGGTCGAGAGATCGAATCCATATGAAGCCTCCTTTCCTCTTTTTGTACCGAGACGTATAAATTATTAGCTTTTTTTTGTGTTAGATAGAATATAGCTGCATAATGCTTACTTAGTGTTGTTTTGGAAAAATTATTTTCCAGAAAAATATTTACGTATAAAATCCACAACAATAATGGAAAACAATATTTCTTGGAGGATTTTTAATTAAAAAATCAACTATAATATTATATCAAAAGCAAATTAAATTATAGATTCCAAGAAGCTTTTTACATTACAGCAATTTGGTTTTAATGTTTTTTGTGCCTATAGCAAAATATCTACATTAAAAATCCAGTATCTACATCAATCACTAGCAGGTCTATTTTCTTATTTTATTAATACCAATCAATAATCAATTAATTGATTTTTTTAAATATCTAAAAAAAATCTGATTTTTTTAATTAAATTGAATTTGATAAGTTTAAATTCCCGGCACAAAAAGTGAAAAAAGAGACATTGAATTCAAACTCCCGACCTTGCAGTTAAAGGCCGACCGCCTCAAAATACATTAGACCATCGGACCATCTGCTGAATCTCGAGAAAAATCCTACTTATATATTCGTTGGCTATGATCGTAATTTTATTTTTTATGTTCGCATTTTTACGAAATTATTAATAACTAAACTCGAATGCCACCAGGAAGATACATTACTTAAACACTGAATGCAGTTGAATTAATGCAAATCATAAAAAAATCACTTTCTGTCATAATATATGTTTTTTACTTATGTTTTATATTAATATATTCATGGCTGTATTTTTTACCGACTTCAGGCCGCGTAATAAAAATAATTCAAAATGCAATGGGGATTTCCATTATTGTTTTTTTCTAATTTTTGTATAATTCTTTTGCGCGGCGACTGTCGCAACCGCTCTGTCCTTCTACAGTGCCGTATTTTTACAAATCGAATCAAATTTATATTTTGCCTTTAATGCTGACACGTTATTTTACACCGCGAAATTAATAGAAGTTATCATTTAAATATTTATTTTAATTTCATCTTTTGGCCTAATGTGTATTGGAATTGGCTATAATTAATAACACAAGTTTTATGGTCAATTTGCAGGTCATCCGTTTATTACCAAAAATATTCTATTTTTTCATTTTCTATTTAGCGTATCTTAAATAATAAAACATTTTTTTAAATTAAAAAGCTAAAAAATAAAAAATTTTTTCGGCGTTAAAATTATGGTCGAGCGACTACTCAAACCCATGGATCCGACGATCCGAGCGCGACGTACTAACCCCTCGGCTACTGAGTCCTGTGGGATTTTCAATTAAAAGGAGCTTTTAAAGGAATAGTTCAAAATGTAGTTTCTCGGCGTCAATTAAAAGAAAATTAAACGAAAATTAAAAAAAAATTGATTCGTTATTTTTAAACGAAAGTTCGGAAATAGTTAGATATAGGCTTTTACCATTTTTTTTAATATAAACGATTAAAAAAGGACTTCAGAATTTTTTTTACTATATATTTTTGTAAAAAGTCTTTTTTGCAATTTAAAAAAAATCCTGAAATCATTTTGAACCCAAACCACCTCTGAAAGTTGCCCCCTACATTACCCTAATTTATTATAAAATTTCGCCCAAAAATAACGAATCAATTTTTTTAAAAGGCCTTATTGTGGTTTTCAGAGGTAGAATCCATGGATATCTGTTGCGAACTGGAAAAACTTTTTGGTGATGTTTTTATAACCACTGGATAGCACAGATTCTTAACTTTTTATAGCACCCCACTTTTATGGGCCAAAAATTAATATTTATAATGATATGCGACTTGTAGTCCAAGTGTTCAAAACTGTATAGTTCTACCTTAAATGATAAAAAAGTAATTTTAATATCGAAGCCGAAACAAATAGGGAAAGCTTTAAAAAACAGTTTATTTATTTTGCATATGCAGGATGCGCAAGGCCGATATCACTTATCACTAACTTTGTAATCAAATACTACTATAAACAAAAATATTACAATATTAACAAATTATTAATATTATCACAATGTAGCTTGTCTCAGTTAGGACTCGATCCATAGGAACCTTCAGTATGCAAGACGTGCGTTCTGCCACTGCGCCACAAATTCCACTTACATAATGTCAGCCATATGGCTGACAGTGAGTACTTGTGATTTTAAAATTACTCAAAATTATAAAAATATAATAACTAAATTTAAAAAAAACAATTATAAATTAGAATTTCTTAAAAGAGCAATAATGAATTATTTTAAAATTAATATTTTTGATGCTCCCTAGTCCCTACTTTTGAGATTTGCAAGATGTTTTTTTTTTAATTTTAAATTTGGATTATTTTTAAACCACAATTTACAAAACATTCTATTGATGGTCTTTGAAAGATTTAATTATAGGTTCGCGATTTTTTATGTTTGTGAATTTTCCATTCACAGAAATTTTCAATAAGTTTTTAAATTTGCTGCTTTATAATACACTTTCAATAAAGACTGCGACCACAAGGTCGCACATTCGAAAGTTATTTGATGAAAAAGATTAAACATATTTTACAACAAAAAAAGTTATTCGCTTTGATAAGCTAAAGTTGTTTAAGTTTATGTTACTATGATTAACATTTTTATTGTAAATTCCAATTATTAATAAACTTGTCATGCGAATTTTTTAATGACCCCATTCGACCCTAAAAAGTAAATTTTTAAAATCCTTCAAGCCAGGAAAATCTACTATAGGCACCTTGCACTGGAACTCGGTTTATACATAAAGTATGCAATATACATAAGCGTCACCATAATGGATAGTTACTGTATCTCCTACTTATCTTTCGTAGTATGCAGATCAACCTATCGAAATTTCGCGCGCTTTCGATCGGTTGATCTGCATACTACGAAAGATAAGTAATAGATACGGTAATTATTCATTATGGTGACGCTTATGCATATTGCATACTTTATGTATAAACCGAGTTCCAGTGCAAGGTGCCTATAAATGTAATGACAGTATTGCATTAATCCATAAAATGAAAAATTTGAATATTGAAGTTTTTGTTGAAACTAAAAAATTATAATGAGCCTCAATCAAAATACAAATATATTTTAGTTCAGACTTCCAATATTCAAACTCAAAAATAAGTTTTTTTTAAACTTAAAGTTTAAAAACTAAAAAAACTTAATAGAGTTTGTTCTTCCCTCTTGTTATATGTTTTTACACTTGTAAGGTGCTAAAACATAATAGCTGCATCCCTTGGCCATTATACGGGTTGTAAATTACTAGGAAAACGTAAAGTTTTGCAGAATCAACGTATTGTTCTTTTTCTCTTTACTGGTTTTAAAAAATTTTAAGGTTAGCACTCGATCAATTTGCGTAATATCCTGTAGTCTATTTGCGATTTAGACAAAAGCGGAGTAACTTCATAAAAATATTTTCCACAATATTTTTAAAATTTATACCTAAAAAAATTATAGAAACCAAAACAATTGCGACGCATTGATGATTAAAGCTTTTTTGTTAAAGTAAATAAATACTAATTCGATATAAATTTGTGCGGAATATTAAATGTAATCTTTTAAATATGCGCAAACTAAATATCAGGTGTCTTTCATAAACTTTCAGTACAAATAAACGAAATTGTCACCAGGCTGAGTTTTTGACTTTGGTATAAGGTTTTTGTTGTTTTTAATAATAAGCATTATTTTTTAATACCTAAGTAAAATCAAACAATACAATAACAAAACCGCAAATCAAAATTGTTGTGTATTCTTGATAAAGCCTAAATTATGTATGTATTCTTAATAAAACCAAAAACATGTATTCTTGATAAAACCAAACACATAATTACATATTCTCTATTACCATAAATCACAATAATTTAACAGGGATAAAATTATGGGAATTGTTAAAGCACATATTAGTAAATTAATATGCGTATTGCGCAATCATACATAAGCAAGAATCAAACAGCAATCAAACCCTCATGAGCAAGAATGAGCAAAAAATGAGCATGGGCAAGAATGAGCTAGAAATTGACAGTAAAGTTTAGTTTTCATAAGCAACCCAAACAAAACCCTAAGGGTACCTAAACATCGTAGTGACATGTGATGCTTTTACATGTGTAGGAATGCCATAACGTAGTTATTTGTTAATGAAGTTACAAGTTCCATACGTGTACAAAAATTCGATTTGACTGATTCAAAAAAATTACAAATTGTAAAACATCTTCATAGCATAAATCGAACACTTAGACCTATTTTTGTGGTTATTTTTCGGATTTAAGCTTCTGAAAAAAAGTTATGAGCCAATTTGTACCCAAAAATTCCCCTTTTTTGGCATGTACAATTTATGTTATTAAGAAAATTTTTTTTATTAAGCCTTTAATCGAATTAATATTATTTTTTTGTATTACCAAGTGTCTGGCAGTTACAAATATACTTTTTTTTTCATCGTAACTACCAATTTTTTATAGTAACCGTTCAAATACCCACAAATTTTAGTTGCAAAAAAACTAAAATTTTTGAAAAACAACTTGTTTTAATAAAAATCAATTATATCACACTTTTGTTTGATTTTCAGGTTTTGCTTAGGCTTAGGAACAATAAATCGGTAAAAAACTAAGTTTAAATTAGCGTTTAAAGTGAAACAAATTTTCTTGTCCATGTTTTTGGTGGTCCATGTGACTTTCGAATTTTTAATTTTTTTGAAATTTTTTGCGTTCTTCCGACTGTTATCATTGTTAAAACATAGTTTTTAATTTAGTTTGTTAGTTTACAAATTTTTTTCTTAACGTCATATATTGCACTTGCTGAAAAAGGCCATTTTTTGGATATAAATTGGCTCATAACTTTTTACCAATAGCTTAAATATTAAAAATAACCACAAAAATGAGGTCTACGTGTTCTATTTAGGTTATAAAAATGTTTTAAAACTTGTATTTACTGTTAAATCGGTCAAATCCAATTCCGGTACACGTATGGAACTTGTACCGTTAATGAATTTACAGGAATTATTTTCTTGTTTGCTGGCATTTGTGTATTATACCATAAATTATTTTACTTATATTTTTTCATAGAATTATTATTTATCTGGAGTTCTTTAACAAAATCATCTTAATTCTATTGTAGAAAACTTTTGGTGTTATTTGATCAGAAAAATTTGCTAAGTAATATGATATAATGTCGCATACAAAAATAGACCGATTTAAACACTAATTATAATTATATCAATTTATACCTTAGTGTCTATTATTTATTTGTTCAATTTTTAGGTACTTTTTTTCGCATTTTTCACAAAAACTTTTCATTGCAAATCCTCTCTATAACAACAATCCATGAATTGGGGACAATTCGCTCCCGCCAATTCGCTCCCGGACAATTCGCTCCCGGGACAATTCGCTCCCGGACAATTCGCTCCCGGGAGTTTTTATAAACGCAAATCTTATCAAACCAACTTCATTAGGGACAATTCGCTCCCGGGACAATTCACTGCCGGAAGTTTTTATAAACGCAAATCTTATCAAACCTACTTCATTAGGGACAATTCGCTCCCAGACAATTTGCTCCCGGGACAATTCGCTCCCGGGACAATTCGCTCCCGGGAATTTTTATAAACGCAAATCTTATCAAACCAACTTCAATAGGAACAATTCGCTCCTTGCCCAATTCGCTACCGGCATTTTTAATAAACTCGATTCTTTTAAAGTAATTCATTCAGACGAAATTAATGATTTTTTAGCTATTGTTTGTAAAAATGATGAGTAATTTATACAATGATTTGTTTGCAAGCGGGAAAAAATTAAGTTATATGTACGAAGAACAATACCTAAGGATAAATTTGCAACCTTTAAAAATTTTTATTGTTCGTTTTGGCAATAGTTATGAACAATCACGACGGTTAATTCAATGTACACAAAGGTCTCGAGAAGAACTAAACGTAATTGGTATATAACTTTGGAACAAAAAAATGAGCATAAAAAGTCTAGAAAACTAACTATTTTGCTATTTTTTCAACATTTTTCTAAAACAAGCTGTTATCTATGTTTTTTACTCATGTTTATTAGTTAACCACCGTTATATATGAATTATTTCCGTTTCTTCCCGAGACCTTTGTGTACATTGAATTAATTGTCGTCATTGTTCAGAGCCAGTTTTTTCTAGGTGGCCGAAGTTAATGGCTCGCGCCTTAATTTCGGCCACTATAAAAAAAGTTTAAACCTCCACTGATCTTGAAGTGTAACAGAAATTTTAAAATTTTGTACTGGAATAACAAAAATAGCTAAATTTTTAGACCAAATTTCGGGTCGATTGGAAAAATCAGAAAAACTTATCCAAAAAAATAAAAAAAGGTGGCAGAAATTAAGTCAGCTACTCTATTATTATTCCAAATTATATTCCAAAATATATTCCAAAAAATTTTCCACAATGAGAAAAATAAGTTGTATTAAAATAAAAACTACTTCTTGCAACAATCAACAAGTTATTAAAAAACTTGGCATTAACAGTTTGTTGGTGCAAACGCAATTTGTTTTTTATGAAACCTGTTTCAAAATGTCGAATTTCTTATTTACAGATATAAATAACTTTCAAAAATAAACTCAAATTCCAGAAAGGCTTAACTTTTTTGTTTTAAATTAATACAATATTTTGTTTCAGCTTAACCTGAAGAAGACATATCAATAATAGATAATAATATCTTAATAAAAAGCAAAGCAAAAAACAAAATATCACACTATAACATATCACGCCATAATGTTTCAAACATTTTGGGATAAACTTTATGTGAAAATCTTGAAAGCGTTTGTGAAAGTTAAAAAAATTTTAAATTTTGTGAATGAGTTTTCATGTTTTACATGTTATATGAATAAACTTTCCGAGTGCTTGAAAGCAGATTTGTATTGATTAAAATATTTGTTTTTTCATTGTTGTTATATATATATATTTACTTTTTTTATCAATTTTTTAAGGTTTTAATTTTTCGGTGCAGAAATAATATAAATAATTATAATTAATAAAGAAATTATTTGTGTTTTGTAAATTTCCACCGTGTTATGTGCATGCATCAATTCGCCGCCGAATTCATTGTCTGGCTCTGCAGCGCTCATTTTTTTTTTAATTTCAAAACATGCTTAAAACTATTTTATCCGCATTTTTAGGACTATTTTTTTGAATTTAAAAATTTCCAAATAAAATTTGACCAATTTTTTTTTTTTTTTTTTTTTTTTTTTTTTTTTTTTTTTTTTTTTTTTTTTTTTTTTGTTTGTGTTTTTTATATGTAACAGTGGTTACATAATATTAAAAGTTTAAAGAATTATTTTATAAATAAAAATAAAAAAAGCATAAATCGCTAACTCTGAATCACTGTTCGACTTCTACCCAGTAAAAATATCAAGCTGTTAAATACAGAGGGGTTCGGCAGACAAATAGTAAAGATAAAGGCTTGAATTAGCTAGTGTAAAATTTGACCCAACTTCTGTTAAAGATTCAACGCAAATGATTATTCATCGCCTCATATAAATATTACGTCATATAAAAATAGAGTTTAAAAACACGAAAATTATCATAATGTAAATAAAACATATAGTTACTCAAATTTACGGTAACAAGATGCTGATTGGTTAAAACCAGACGAGGGTATCCGAAAAAAGGTATATAAGAAGCAAACAAGTGATAAAAGATGTGATTAATTATTCAATATTCAATAGATTTACTTATTGTTGTTTTGATCTGTTATAAATTTACCTATTACTGTCTTGTTAGTTTAATAAACTTAGTTATCCTTAAGCTGTCGTACTTACGTTTTTATCTATTAAAATAATCATATAAACTGCTTTACCTACGTTCGTTACCGTAATACGCGCTACTGTAATTTTATAAGAAAGTGCATAGGATAGTAATTAAACCCGGCCGTCCCAATCTTAAGCCTAGTGAAGGAGTCACATATTTGGTGACCCCAGAGTGACCTTACCCCTTAGGTAAGGATAACTCCTTAGACCCACCCCCTCCCTCCCCCCCCCCAATTTTTGCTGGCCAGCAATAACCTACAAAAGACCCGGGAAAAGAAAAGAAAAGTAGTAACTGACGTTATTTGCAAATTGCAATAACGAAAAGAAAATATTTTTAAAGAAATTTATATAAATTAAGTTGCATTACGTGATATACATACTACACGTATGCCAATTTTCAATTGCATTAGCCTACTTATACTGATAATTCAAATAATTTTATTGTATATCCTATTCTGTGAAAACCATAGTGATTCTTACAGAATCTGTAATATATATCCTAGTAGCGCTAATAGTTTATTGAGGAGCTCCTAAACCGCGTTAGTTTGAAACCGAAACGCGTTTAAAATAAATTGAAAAGAATAAAGAAAAAATAGTTTGCTGTAAAGCAATATCTAAATATATAAAACGAAGTTCTGTGTGTGAGATTGCAAAGAAAAGAAACCACGACTAAGCCGAATTGAGAAAGTTTTATGTTAATTTTTTGTTTTGTTTTATGCTATGAAAAGTTAATTGAATTGAAAAGTTAAATTTCGTGGTTCTATTCCAAAGCAGGATCCAACCAAGCCGAGTTAACGTCCAGGCCAAAGGAAGTGATTGTAAAGATACGTATCAGAAATATTGTTATAAAGTTGTAAAGCTAGCCCTGTCCAAGCCAAGCCAAAGGGAGCTTATTTAGTAATATTGAGTAAAGTAGTTAAAACTACCCTGTCTAAGCCAAGCCAAAGGGAGTTTCGTTGTTTTGGAATTAATATCTTTTAGTTTTGTGAATTAAAATTTAAAAAAAAAAAAAAATTTATATTGTATAATTTGTGTTTTATATGTCTAAAAATAGCCAAGAGCAAGACTCTGACCCAGACGATAATTTATATCTTAGCGAATTTTATTCCGCAAATATGCCCACTTTACAAGAACTGCAACAAATTACGTCCCAGCATACGCATAAATTAGAAACCCAATTGAAAGATGTAAAAAATCTTACCGAGGCGTTAGAAAACCTCACTACTACAGTAGAAAAAGATAAAGAGATGCGTTCAGTTATAGAACCCCAACAAAAAGCACCGTTTTCCCATTTACCGGAATATAGTGGAAAACTAGGTGAAAGTTTTCCTGAGTTTCGTCGAAAATTTAATCAGTATGCAAAAGCGTGTTTATGGAGTGAACAGAGAAAATTAAATATACTTCCCACTCTTTTAACGGGGCACGCGCAACAAGTGTACCAAATGCTTCCTGCCTCTGCTAAAGATGATTTTGATTCTTTGGAAAAGGCATTAGCAGAAGAATTTCAAAGTCCCGAAACGCAAAGATTAAAAGCCATACAATTTCAAAATTGTCATCAAGGAACTTATGAATCTGTTGACGATTTTGCAGATCGCTTGCAAACTTTTTTAAGCGAGGCATATCCTAATTTACAAGAGCCTATTAAAGAGCGCATGTTATTAGATACATTTTCTGCGAATTTACGAGGTACATTAAAAATGCCATTATTACTGACAAACCCAAAAAATTTTAGAGAAGCTATGGCGACTGCCAGACGTATGGAAATTCAAACTAATATTGATGTTGCAACTTTTGCATCAATAATACCTTCCAATAATAACATAAACACATTATTCTGTAGAGCGGCAAAGTACAATACCAAATTTTTAAAATTAAAAAAAAAAACGCTCTTATACAATTGACATGTGTATTTATTAAAATGCGGACATAACAGCTAATAAAAATATAAAAAAAAATAATAATAATATGGGGAATGTCGAGTTGTTTTACATTTGGTGTACAATGTGTTATAAAAATCTTGCAAATGATTGTAACCGTCAAAATAAAAAAAAAGGAAAAACGGATATGTAACAGTGGTTACATAATATTAAAAATTTAAAGAATTATTTTATAAATAAAAATAAAAAAAAGCATAAATCGCTAACTCTGAATCACTGTTCGACTTCTACCCAGTAAAATTATCAAGCTGTTAAATACAGAGGGGTTCGGCAGACAAATAGTAAAGATAAAGGCTTGAATTAGCTAGTGTAAAATTTGATTCAACTTTTGTTAAAGATTCAACGCAAATGATTATTCATCGCCTCATATAAATATTACGTCATATAAAAATAAAGTTTAAAAACACGAAAATTATCATAATGTAAATAAAACATATAGTTACTCAAATTTACGGTAACAAGATGCTGATTGGTTAAAACCAGACGAGGGTATCCGAAAAAAGGTATATAAGAAGTAAACAAGTGATAAAAGATGTGGTTAATTATTCAATATTCAATAGATTTACTTATTGTTGTTTTGATCTGTTATAAATTTACCTATTACTGTCTTGTTAGTTTAATAAACTTATTTATCCTTAAGCTGTCGTACTTACGTTTTATCTATTAAAATAATCATATAAACTGCTTTACCTACGTTCGTTACCGTAATACGCGCTACTGTAATTTTATAAGAAAGTGCATAGGATAGTAATTAAACCCGGCCCTCTCAATCTTAAGCCTAGTGAAGGAGTCACAACAACTGCTCCCAACAGCCCACAATTTTTTTTTCGTAAAATATTTTCAGTTTAGGAATTATGACTATAAAAAATAGTGTTTTTAATGATTTTGTACTTGGAAAATTGGCCAATGAAAAAAAAGTCGATTCTTTGGATGCATTCAAGAAAAGTTTTAAAACTGACTTAAATAAGCGAGCGCTCTTTTTGAGCCTTTAAAGTCATATCAGATAGCTATGTTCATTGATAATTAGTTACAATTGTGATTCATAATGGCGGCAATTAAGTCGCAGATTTGATGTTGTTGATGAAAAAAAAAGAAAAAAAATAGAAAAAGAAAAAAAACACAATGAAATGATGAAATGATTCATAATGGCGGCAATTAAGTCGCAGATTTGATGTTGTTGATGAAAAAAAAAGAAAAAAAATAGAAAAAGAAAAAAAAACACAATGAAATGATCAATGAAACAGAAGAATTAAACTATGTATAAACTATGCTTAGTATGATATTAATTCTGTTATCTGATCATTATAATAATAAAAAAAAGATGTACTCAAAGAAAGCGGCTGCTTTTTACTTTTTTTGTTATCTTGATTGCTAAAATTGTGCAGTATTTGTTAAGCTATGCTATTTACCGCACAAAAAACAACAAAAAGTGTTTAAGCACAAAAAGTCTTTGCTAACATAAGTAGGTTTTAAGTTGCAAGCGAGTAGCACTTGTGTTCTGACACCAATATACATTTTTAAATTGTTTGAGCACCTGGTAATTTATTTTTTTTCAGCAAATAAACATTAAAATAATATTATTTTTTTTGTTTAGTTTTTTACAATAAATTTGTGTTTTGATTTTTTTTAAATTAATAATTTTGTTTTAGCGTTCTTAGCAAAAATTTAATCGCAGCGCCTCTTTTTTAACTTTGCACTTTACAATTTAAAATTAGGATATTTCAAATTATTACACAATAAAATATGATTTAAATAGCTTACGGGCTGTTTTTTTAACATAAATAAATGAAGATTTGTTTGGCATTTTAAGTGATCAGAACGGAAGATGATCATATTTTTGCGTTTTTTAAAATCATTTTCACGATAGTCAAAACCCTCCCATTTAAAAGAAAAATGTTCAGTGTTAAAGACCTTCGCAAAACTATGACCTTATAGAATGATTTTTAGCCAATTAGGGCTTGGGAAAAATGGAGATCTTTCATCCATTCAATTTTTTCCCATAAGCACTTATTGGCAAAAAGTGATTATAACAGCTCCTCCCACAACCATTCCCACAGAGCAAAACATATATGACGTGATCACGAGTACTATATGGCATTTTGAGGTCCTTAAAATTCTGACGTGTTATTTGTTGCTTTTTATATCAAGGTGAGAAATTATCTGTTTTAAAAAATTATTGAAAATGCTTTATTAATATAATTTTAAGGAAAAACAATGAAAATGATGCATGGTGGTCTGTTTTCTGCCCGCACAATATTTTTTGGTGGTTTGGTGGAAATAAGTTTGCCATAAAATTTTGCCTACATTTACTCTTTTTTGTCAACAAATCGCAAGTTTATTGTAACCAAAGGGTCCGGCACAAAAGAGTCCCGGCACAAAAGAGTCCTGAAAGAAATCGCAGCTGGCACAAAAGAGTCCTGGCACAAAAGAGTCCCGGCACAAAAGAGTCCTGGAGAAAATGCGTTCATGTGCCCAAGCGCTGCGAGCGCTGAGGTCGGCACAAAAGAGTCCTGGCATAAAATCAATTTTTCACAGCTAACATACAATGTTCACATCTCAGCTGTCTTTCAGTTTTTTATTTGTTTTTTTAATTAGCCTCTTAAGAGGTTGTGTGAAGAATTTTGCGGGTAAAAAAATTAATGTTTTCATGTATTATTATTTTTTAGTTATTAAAACGCTTAAAGCTTTGTAAAGCGTTTAAAAACTAAGAAAAAAATCATTGTAGTATTTGGGTATAAATCATATAATATTGAATTAGTGTTTTTGTCATAATTGAGTGTATGTCAAACAAAATCATGTCTAAATAATGATTTTAGTTGGCATAAGTTTTTTGTTCATTGTTAAAATATTACAATTTTTATCAAACTAGTGTTTTAATCGTAATTGTAAGAACGACCGCAGATGTCAGACAACAAGATGACCAGACCACTGGGACTTTTTGCGTGCCATTGCGCACAACTACAGATTGAAAAAAAAACAAACAAAAAACACAAAAAGACACTCTCTCCGCCCATTTGGTGATTTTTAACCAAATAACGAGTAAAAAACAACCAAATATGGTTATACCTCCGGACCAATACAGGTTTTTGTACTTTTTTACCAATTATGTAGTATTTTTTAATTTAATTATTCTGTGTTTTTTAACTAAATATTTGGTTGATTTTTCGAAACTAGTTGGTAATTTTTTACCAAATAGTAGCTTTATTATCAGATGCTTAGTGAGTAGTGTTGGCAGCTATTTAACCAAATATTTGTCAACTTTTTACTAAATACTTGGCATTTGAATTACGCAAATTACACGAATTATTAATGCTAAATGTTTTATTTAAAATCCTTCTGATCATAACGCAATGCAAACAAATACACCAGAAAAGCAAAACTATTGAGCATAACTTTAAATGACATGATAACACCACAAAATACGCAGTAAGTAAGGTAAATATTCACTAAACTTAAAAAAATTTCTGGGGAAAAATAACAAAGCAATTTAAAAATGTTAAATACGAATTTTTTACTGAAACGCTTTATTATTTATTTACAATAAAAATGTTAGTGATTAATTATTAGTTTTGTATTTGATTAAAACTTATTTGATTAGTCAATAATGACTCGTTAACGCAACTACTGCACATAATGAATTAAGCGTATAATTTTATGAAAATGCCCCCATGTTTTAAGTTGTCGTTAAAATATTAGCGGTCTTTCAAAGAAAAATTTTTAAATTTACAGAAACTTTTGAAATTCTTTTGAAGTCTAACGCAAACGTTCTTTAGCTCAAAAAACGTAAAACCACATTAAAAAATTTGGGTAACTGTTTGGGTTTTTAACCACATTAAAAAATCTGGGTAACTTTTCTCCAGCTCGCTAATGAAAGGATTGAAAACTGTAATTATTGGAATATAACATTTGTTTTCCCAAGAAAAAAAATAGCAACTTTAAAAAAAAATTTTAGCTAAAAATCTTTTAAATTAACTGTTCGTCGTTACTTTGACAAAGAGTCACAATCAGTATAAAATCAACGTGACTCATTTTGTTTGGATTATTTATGTGTTAAGATATAAAAAGAGTCACAGTTACGAGTATTTTACGACGCTTTTGACTCATTATGTCAGAGTAACGACGTGTTGAAATACGTCATAAACTGGAAGACAGCTGAGGTGTGAACATTGTATGAGAGCTGTGAAAAATTGATTTTATGCCAGGACTCTTTTGTGCCGACCTCAGCGCTCGAAGCGCTTGGGCGCATGAACGCATTTTCTTCAGGACTCTTTTGTGCCGGGACTCTTTTGTGCCAGGACTCTTTTGTGCCAGCTGTGATTTTTTTCAGGACTCTTTTGTGCCGGGACTCTTTTGAAGGTGAGCCGTAACCAAACGCAATGTCTCAACAAATATGTACGGCATCATATCAGAGCAAAATTCTAAGACAGCGGCCCTGCCGCGTTCAACTTTTGTTAAAAATAAATGATTTTTACTTAATTTTCTCAAATAGTGGAGATTTACCATCAATATTAAAACAATTTCAAGTATTTTTTTGTAACTTTTGACCATTGTTTAAAGCTATTTTTTGCGTAACAAAGGTTTTTCATATGTAAGTTTGTTTACTTTTTCTCTATTCTGTAAAAAAAACGTTTTGTAATGCTTTAATTTGATATACATAAAGCCGCCAAAACTTGGGAAATGGATACTTTATTATTTGTAGTATTTCAAGTTTTAAAATACTGCAATGAAATGAATCTACTCTGAGAGGAATTTTGTCGTGGCGGACCACCTACCCCAATTTTGTTATGCTAGGTAGTTGCATTAAAAAAATTAGAAAGTTTCCGCTTTCTTTGAGCACATCAGTTTTTTAACCTAAAATGTTTATACCCAAAGAGTGATATTTCAAGTACAAAATCACAACTTTTTTGGATTTTTGGAAATCTCGCCATTTTTTGAAGTTTTTATCTCTTGAACCCCTGAAGATATTTGGACGAAAAAATTTCGAGGGAGCAGTGGTTAGGTTTTTACAAAATATCATCGAAATGCAACACAAAAAGTTTCACTGTGTACCGCACCTTTAACTTATTGTTTAGGAAAAACTGTGTTTAATACGGAAAAATTAGTCAAACCCTGTATACTAAATGAACTACGATTCTTTCACATATAAAATGTGAAAAACTCTTCCGGTTTTTTTCTTATGCAACTTAAAAAATTGTTTTTTAATTAACTTTTTTGTAGTTTACAGTAGGCGTTGGCGGTCCGTCGGGACTTGTTTGCGGTTTTTCTTGTAATAATTGGCAGTGCGCCAAGTTCTTATTCTTCTCACCTCATATCTTTTTTTAGTATTGTACATTTACACATTACTACAAAAAACTGTGTTTTTTTGTTTTATTTTTTTCGACTTTTTAGGGGAATATATTGCTTTTCAATGCAGCGTTCGCACAAAGGGGTGGATTGGGTTGGGATTTTCACCCAAAGGAGGAATGAGCGGAGCTGACATAATCGTGATGGGACTCAAACATGGACAGCCGTACATATATGTAAATTTTTTCCCTCTTTGTCTGATTTAAAAAAAGAAAGAAAAAAGGTTGTTATTTTTTAAAGAAAGGGTATCATAAATAGACAGTTAGGTAACGCATTTGGATTTAATCATTTAAAAATAACGAATTTTAATAATATTTTCAAAAAACATAGAATTTTAAACTTGATTCAATTCAAACTGAAACTAATAATAAACGAATACAGTTATTTTTGGAGAAAAAAAGTTGACTACAATATTAGGTATTTTTGTTTTGACGGCCTTTTAAAAAAATACCATTCCTTATTTTTCCCTTTGAAACAAAATCAGTCACAAAACTTTGTATATTAAATGGATTAAACCATTTTTGCTTGTTTTAATTTTAAACGACCATTGATAATAAAATAGACTACAGATAAAAAACTGTTATCGACATTTAGCTCCATTCATATGGTCGGAATTTAAAAATATTTTAAACTTAAGTTTTTTACCTACATACATACGCTTCGTTTTGCGAGGTTTCTTCTTGAATGATTATCGTCGTTACTCTGTTACAATAAGTCAAAAGCGTTATAAAATACTCGTAACTGTGACTCGTTTTATCTTTGAAAACACAAATAATATAAACAAAATGAGTCAGAGTCACGTTGATTTGATGCAGATTGTTACTCTTTGTGTCATACGAAGGACGTTATATTATTTTGTTATTTATACACAATGAGTTCTAGGATATGCACGGGGATTCCAATTCTATGCCTATTATGGATGATGAGCAAAACGTGGAATTAATAAGTGCGATTGAAAACAACACCCACACCGTCGTAACTTTCAAGCGAAAACTTCTCACTTGCGACAGAAATGACTGGAAAATTAACGTAAATTTGGTTTAAAGAAATAAAAAACTCCAAAAACGAACTTGCTTAACCGCTATTGTTTTTTAATAAAATTTTTTTTTTCGCGTTTTAAACGCAGGTGCAAGAGGCGTCAGAATTGTTTAATACTGAATTTAATTATCTTCCTAAGCATTTTTCTACCCAGCAGCGAACTGAGACACAAAATGCTTTTCATATTTTGCGTTTTAGACGCTTTTAGAAATATTTAACAAATATTTACACTTACAACTAAAACTAGGAAAACAATATAATAAATACTACATAATCGTTAGTTTTAGTTTATCTTTAAAATTTAAACACTGTTAACAAAAATAAAATAGAGCGATCCTTTATTTTTTTTAATGAAACACACAGAGGTTTTTACTGTAGATATTTTACAGCAGTCAAATTTTTAGAATGACACTGTGAAACTCATCTGGGCATATCATACTCAAGACGCTGATTCTGAATATAGTTTTAATAAGCATGAACTATATAATAGAGGTAATTTAGATTTTGTCTGTATTTTTACTGTAGGCATCTATCTATATATAAACTGACGTAATGTCTGTCTGTCTGTCTGTGTGTTCACTAACTCCTCCCTAACCACCCAACGAATTCAGGTAAATGAGGTATCTTGGAAAGATTATACCTCGGGGAGTGTCGTAATGGGGTCGAAATTTCGAAAAATTTTATATGAACATCTTTACACTGGACAACACATTTTCACCAAAGGGGAGGGGGAAGGGGATTTTGGAACTTAAAAATTTTTTGTCTTTTATTTGGCTCAAACTATTGGTAAGATTAATTAGCCAATGTAACGCTAGAATATCATGTTTTTTTGAAAAACATAAACATGGGCATCTTTATACTGGAGAACATTTTTTTACTAAAGAAAGAAATGATCTCCTTCCTAACCACAAAAAGGATTGGGCTAAATAAGATATCATTGCAAAGCTTACAGACAGGGGAATATCATAAAAGGGTTAAAATTAAAAAAATCGCATGGTCATCTGTTGGTTGGACAACGCATTTTTACAAAAAAAGCCATATGAACTTTGAAAGTTGAAAAAAAAAGTCTTTGAATTGGTTCAAACTTATTGGTTAGTGTAATTAGTCAATGGAAAGCTAAAATACTATGTTTGTTTTGGAAAGATAAACATGGACACCTACTTACTGGACAACATATTTTTGCTAAAACGGGGAAGGACCCTACTCCCCACTCCAACCGCAGAATGGATTAGGCTAAATGTGATATCATTGTAAGGTTTACAAATCGGGGAAGGTCATAAAGAGATTAAAATAAAAAAAACATGGCATCTTCAGCCTGGACAACTCATTTTCTCAAAAAGAGGCGCTATGGACTTTAAAAATTAAGAAATTTTTTGTCTTTGAATTGTTTTAAATTTACTCGTTAGAGTAATTAGTCAATGGAAAGCCAGAATATTATTTTTTGTTGAAAATATGTACATGGACATCTTTATACTGGATCTTTATTTTCACTAAAAAAGGGAAGGACTTTACTCCCAAATCGCAGAACGGATTAGGCTAAATTAGATATCATTGCAAAGATTACAGTCTGGGGAATTTCATAATGAGTGTTGAATATATAAAAAATAACATCAACATCTACATCTTTATGCTGGACAAGAAATTTTCACAAAAAGGGCGATGGACTTGCCTCTCCAACCACAAAAAAGATTGGGCTAAATGAGATATCATTGAAAAGCCTAGCTTATACTTCGGGGAGTATTTTCATAAGGCGGTTAAAATAAATAAAATTAACATGGACATCTTTATGCTGGACACAGATTATCACCAAAAGGGGAAAGTACCCGTCTCCCCAACCACAAAACAAATTGTACTAAATAAAGTCTCATTACAAACCTTGCAGTCCAGGGAATATCATAGAAGGGTTGAATTTTAAAAAAAGTTAGGAAATGAATCCGAAATATACAGGAAAAATTATTTGTGAGCCGTATGGCTGCTACTTGTTAAAATAAGTAGGCATTCAGCGTTTCTGCAAAACTATACCTAAAAACAATTATTAATAACACATGTTCACAAACTGGATGAAACACTTGAATTGCTTACATAAAATTAATTACAAAATTCATGTAAGTTGTAATTTCATGTCAGGTGTAAGTTGTCCAATAAAACACGATAACGACAACTTAAAGGTATAATGGAATACTCAGAACAATACCCAACAAGCTTGGTTGGTTTTTTTTATTAAGGTATACATATAATAGGTTTGTTCTCTCTTAAAAAATAATGGTAATAATCAATCCATCAGAAATTTTAAGAACAATGTTTACTGTTGTGAACTATTTGATTTTACAATACGTAATTTATTTTTAAAAGCGTAGAAACACTTATTTTGTAGTATATGTGGTTTAGTTTTATAATGGTGTTTATTTACTTCTACATCAAAATAGTTAATGGTGACAATGAAACAATAAATAAAATTTATAGCAAATATAAAAATTCCACACAAACGTGTGGGGATATGCAATCACTATTTTTAATGGAGAATCAGGACAGTAAATTCAATGTACACAAAGGTCTTGAGAAAATTTGAAAATAGTTTCTGTACGACCGAAAAAAATTTGGAAAAAAATATGGAAAACCAGCCGTTTTTTTAAAAATTGTTTTATGTTTATGTGGTTTTCGTTGTATTATGATCGTGTTTTTTTTGATAACTAACATCATATACAAATTATTTTTTAATCTTCTTGAGACCTGTAGGTACATTTAATAATTAAATGTACCGTCGTGATAATTAATAATAAAATTAACCGTCGTGATTTTCCATAAATAACACGAAAGAACAATATTCAAACCAATTTAATAATGCAAATTTTAATTTTCTAACAAAAACCACACACTTGTTTAGTTAAAATTTTGTAAACACGAAGAACCGTAAATGGCATTATGGATTAATTACTATGGATTGGACTGTACTATGAATTCTTGGACAATAAATAATAATTAATAAATAATTAGTTAATTAAAATAAATAAATAATTAAAATGTTTCAGGAACTCGAAGTACAAAACTGGTGGCAGCCATGGCTCCGGAACCCGATCTTCCTTCTGGCACTTTTACTTTGGACATTACACTTAATGACGTAATGCTGATACTAACATAAGTTTACTAGTGATGGGCAGTTCAGGGTTCTGGAAGTTCCCGGCAATATTTGGAATTCCGGTTCCTGTTCTGGATTCTTGGAAAATCTCAATTCCGGTTTTGATTCCTGTTCCAGATTTTTGAAAAATCTCAACTCTAGTTCTGGTTCCGGTGTCGCAGAATAGATCTTCCCCCCTATTTTTCTTCCCCCCGGAAGATTTATTCTAGTGCGCTCTAGAATAGATCTTCCCCCCGGAAGATTTATTCTGGGTCACTCTAGAATAGATCTTCCCCCCCGGAAGATCTATTTTGATTTACGCCAGAATAGATCTTCCCCCCTCAGAATAGTTATTCCCCCCGGAAGATCTATTCTGGTTCAAACACCAGAATAAATCTTCCCCCTCAAAAATTTGCATAAATTTTAGGATGATACGCGAGAATTTGTTAGGGCAAATTTTAAAAACATAATTTTTAACACAGAAGGTTAAAATGTTACATTTAGAAAAAAAATAATTTGTTTTTTGTATTTTTATATAAATTAACTTTAGCTTTAATTGTTGTTAATTCAAAAAACAGTTGAGCATTGACATTAATAATTAAGTATTATTTAGTTGGTTTTCGGAGATAAAAAAATACGTTTGCATTAGTTCGTTTGTTTGAGTATGTAAGAAAATATGCCATAATTAAATAAACTGAATATTGTTTAAAGAAAATTAATATCGTGAAAAGGTTTTTTTAAGTTTATCAATTTTTAAGACAAAGTAGAATACAAAAAAGACATGAAAAAATGACACCAGTTTAATTTCTTTTCGATCAGTATTTAATTCATTATGTACCTTTCAGTTTTTGCTTCTTATAAAACATAATATATAGACGAAAATTGAAATAAGAAGAATTAAAAATTAGATTATGAGTATCCATAAGTGTTTAGTTTTTTTATTTAAAATCCAATACGAAAACAAAAAAAATCTCTCATGTTCAGCAGTTAATTCAACATTAAACAGGTTTAAAGTTGTTATTTTTTTGTTGTTTAGGTTGATTTTTAGGTTTTGCTTAGGCTTAGGAAAAAAAGTTTTTTTGTCTTTAATCAGAAAGTGATATTTTTCGAAGATACGCAGAATGTATTTTTTCTGGCGCCGCCAAACTTTCCTACGAGTTCTAACTTTTTTCATAATATGTTACTTAATATTTTAAACGGTTAATATTTTGAATTTAAGTTTTCTGCTTAGGTTTGCTTAGGGTTCACATTTTAGCTTTATAGGATCGAAATCCTAATTTTAAATAAAACAATCAAAAGGTGTTAATTTAAAAAAAGCAGGTTTTTTTTAAATATTTCGGACATCTCAAATGTGTGATTAAAATAAAATTTATTTTTTTTTGTGTTTATTACCAATTCTTTGATCTGAAACCTCGAGTATTTTTTATGAATTTTTTTATTAAAAGAAAAAAACCTAAATGACGCAAAAAACAAAAAAAGGATGTTGTTTTTAGTATGCAAATAATTGTTACATGATTTATAACAAGGGGGAAGATTTATTCTAGAGTGAACACCAGAATAAATCTTCCCCTCTCTGCTAAGAATTTTATGCAAATTTTTGCTGTATGCTTTAACACAGGGGGGAATAAATATTCTGAGGGGGGAAGATCTGTTCTGGCGTGAACCAGAATAAATCTTCCGGGGGGGAAGATCTGTAATGGGGGAAGATCTATTCTACGACGTGTTCCGGGGGTTTCACAGTTTTATGGGCAATTCCGGTTCCGGGTATCGTATGTTCCAGATAAAATTTGGAATTCCGGTTTTGGTTCCTGTTCTGTATTTTTAGAAAATCTCAATTCCGGTTCCGGTTCCTGTTCCAGATTTTTGGAGAATCTCAATTCCGGTTTCGGTGTTCTGGGGTTCCACAGTTCCGCCCATCACTAAAGTTTACTATTTAAAGACAATTCGAATTTTGCCAATAATGCGAAATTTTAATGCGAGGCTGTTTTTCCTAAGCGATAAGTTTTTTTGCAAATGCTGCTATATTTTGTAAAGCGGAAGTAAGCTTAATAAGTATAAAAAATGGAAACTTTTAGACGGAAGGAACTAAAGCTTAACAATAAATGAGAGAACAGTCGTTAAAACTCTTTATTGTATACAATACATCAGTAATTTTTTGGAAGGTGTCGGCAATTTTAAATTATTTCAAAAGCGAAATGAAATTTTTATACTCCAAAAATATAAACATGTGCTATATAGCGCGATTCAAAAAAACATTAGTAAAAAAACAGTAGAAATAATTTTAAACAATTACTTTTTTGTAAAACCTAGAAACAAAATTAGGTAAAACAAATAAATTTGTAAAAAAAGATAAAAAGACGTAAAATGAGAGGATAAATAAAATTTTTGACAAAAAAATAATAAAAATCTCAGTGGTAAAGCAAAACAAATAAGTATAAGACATGTATAAACGTTAAAAAATCGTAAATGACATTTTGATAAAAAATTTTAAAACAAGAAAGTATAAAAATTTTTGTAGAGATATAACAAGACCCTTTAAGATAAACGCAAAAAAACAGCATATTAAAAAGCTATCGGAAAAATGGAAAAATACAGTGTAAAAAAAGAAACAACTTTTAAATCTTTCTCAGATTTATTTGTTTTACCTAATCTGGTTTAAGGTTTTACAAAAAAGTATATACAACGTTTTTATCTTTCATTATAATTTTTGTTACCACAGGCAGATTATTAAAGAAGATTATTAAATTATAATATTTGTATTGTGTAAATTTATTTACAGTTTAAAATCTTTGTAAACAGGTAGAGGTGCCTCATGATTATCATACTCTTTACAAGTGCACTATCAAAGAACTCAGACGACCAAGAAAAGTTCATATGCTAAAGGTTTGATAAAACTTTTCCATATTTTGTTTGTTTATTTGCCGAAATAAAAGTTATGAAAACAACGTTTTTGTATGGCACTTTAATCTTTTAGACAAAAAACACATAATCTAAAAGATATGTCACGAGTGTATAAGCAAACGTATATCATGCGAGCCTTTCGAAAAATCAGGAAAGAGCGCGGAGCGCTCTTTTCCTTATATTAAATGGGTTAAGTCACTGCGCGGTTAACCGTTGTTGATGGCGTCATCGAATATCAACAAAACCTTTAATAGTTTTTTAGCCAATTAAACATCTAAACATTTTACATAACTAAAATATTACCCATATTTTTCTGATATTAAAAACCTAAAAACTTTTGCTAAACATACCTGAATTTCATACTAATAAGCTTAATTTGCTTAACTTTTTTTTGTTTTTTTTTTGGGTCCCCCAAAAATTTTTCCTTGTGGTAAATATTTGAAGCTGATTTTTTGCACGTAGATGCTAAATTGCCGCCTCACCATAATTTTATTCTCGTATATGTTCTATTGCGCATTAAATTTTGTAATTTATCATTATTTTCGTTTAAAGCAAAACATACCGCCATATTGACGGCTTTTTAAAATCAAATATCAAGTTCTAAGTCCAAAAAAACATTGAAAAATTCAGATTTATTATAAGGCGACTTTTTCTTTAATGTTTCTATTTATTACATAAAATAAATTAGCTGTCAATGTATTTGTTAAATTAAAAGTCGCCTTATATTAAATCTGAATTTTTCAATGTTTTTCGAACTTAGAACTTGATATTTGATTTTAAAAAGCTGTTAACATGGCGGTATGTTTTGCTTTATACGAAAATAATGATAAATTACAAAATTTAATGCGCAATGCGATAACTTATTTTGACAGAAATTTTTCATGGTTACTGTGACGCTTGCGTTATACATTTTTTGTATCGTTTTGACGACGTGTGACTTAACTAATACTGTGGTATTTACAGCTGGTTAACTCATGTAAAAGTTAATCCACTTTGAGAGAAATTTATGTGAATTAAGTTTTATTAATGGTTAAAAAACGCAAACTAAAGCTTTACACGTATTGTTTTTATTCGGTTTTGTTTTTCTGAAAATTTCACAAAATCTGTTATTAATTTACAGGTTTTAAAGAGACTTGTTTCAGTCTTTTCTGGCATTTAGTTTTTAGACTTATGTAGCTTTATACTATTCCGTTTAATATAAGCCTTTTTTTTCGAAACTTTGTTTCGTCTTTTGCTAGAATATATTTTTGTTTTTAGTTTAATGTTCTTTTGTTAAAATCAAAGTATGAGAATCTGCAAAAAGTAAAAAACATTTGTCATTTTTAAAAATAATTTATTAACTTATTTTTAGTTTTTGAAATTATCTGGTCAAAAAGTTAAAAAGTACAAATCAAGATTCATAATAAAGTTTAAAAAAAATGGAAAAAAATCCATCGGCATTAGGACAAACAATCAATCTTATTTGATTGTTTGTTTGTGTGCAACTTTTTAAGCTAAAAACATAGAAGAAATTTGTTTCAAAGCACTCTATTTCGCACGTTTTGATACTATATATTTACTTTTTGTTCAAAATAATATTAAACAGAACTATTTTAATATACTTTTTAGTTCGAGCCGATTATTCAACCCGGAAATGAGGCTTTTCTTCACCACGTGGTCCTTTATCACTGCGCACACAACATGTCAAGGTCAGAGTTATAAATGGGTCGTAATTATTGAACCGACCGAAATTCTTGGTAGTTTTCAACGCGTTTAGTAAAACTTTAAATCACGATCTGTATAAGAACTAGTGATATTCCTACCTTACAGTATTATGCTCCAGAGCTCCGACCATTTAAAGCGAAGGGATTTCCATCCCATAAGTGAGCGATTCCAAGTTTATTCAAGCTTTCAATATGTTCTAAGTTTTTTTTACCATTTTTCACATGATTTTTATAGTTTTTTAATAAATCTTGAAAGAATTATTTCACCAAAAAATTTTGACAAAATAATTTATGGCAATTACTCTTTAATTAGTTATAAAATTACTACAAAAATAGGGTGCAGTAACTCAGTAACTTTGGAGCTCTGGGGCGGGTGCACTAAACGCGTGCTGACTAGGTGTTATCTTAGCACGTTGTTAAAAACTCTTGTTAATGTTTTAATTTCTAGGTTTTCTCTTGAGAAAACTTATGGTACTATTTGTTTAGACAGGATAAATGAATATTTAAAGAGTTTTGTGCATATTTGTTGGAAATAAAATTTAATAAAGCCTTAAACCGTAGTCAGGAATTTTGCTAACCTGTAACTAGGGGTTATTGCTTAATAGTTTGTATATACAACAAATATGTATGAAATTAATAAAATATCAGTTTGTGCCATGTAAACAAAAAGTTTATTTTACGAGAAAAAACCCGGAAATTAAAACATTAACAAGAGTTTTAAACAACGTGCTAAGATAGCACCTAGTCAGCACGCGTTTAGTGGACCCGCCACTGGGTGTTACTTCAGAGCTCCTACAAGCGTAGATCCGCTTCCAAGCTCGCTGCTCGGAGCTCCAGAGAACATGACTAATCACAACCTGCTACGCTGGCCCAAAATTTACAAAATTTTAAAAACTTACGACCCGACCCAAAACGGCCTAACCGGGTCATTACAAACCGCGCCTCCAATATTTTTTTGAGTCCAAAATAACTAATTTTCAGCTAAAAGTGACTCTTGATAAACAACGTCCCCTATGTTTTGTGTAGCAAAATATACATTTACAACACCACTTACTACTCTTATGGTACCGAAATAAAATTCCAGCCAGTTGGGACTTTAATGAATATATTTAGCGTTTTTTGGATTGAAGAGTTAATGGTCTTTAAAAAGTTACTTTAAAGCTTTTTATTGTGAAATATTCTTATGGTGGGAGTTTATCCGAATAAAATTGGGATTTTATCATATTATAGTTATTTTCTTAAAGGAGAACTTTCACAAATCAAATTCCTATATCGCCCAAAACACATTCTTCCTTTAATGGTGAACGGATCAAGCTGAAATTCTAAAAATGCGTACCCGTGAAGCATACATGGGCAAGTTGGTCCGGAGTGGGGGGGTTAAACCCCAAATTAGGAGGGGGTTAAAATCCGAGAAACGCAAAATATCCATATCGTTTTTTTCTGGAGTGCATTTTACCCATATCGTTTTTCGATTTTGAAGAAAAAAATAGGTAAAAAACGTTAATTTTAGATAAAAAAGGCCTTTTTATTGCATTTTTGAGCTTTTTATTGCTTAAAACATTCATTTTGACCTCAAAACTTAAGTTTGGAGGCAGTTTGAAGTCATTTTAAAGACATTTTTTTTCTTCATTTTTCCAAAATTTGGGGGTTAACTTTTTCTCCCCCCCTTCTGAGTGGGGGGGGGGGGTTAAACCCCCCTTCTCAGAATTTGGGGGGGGGGGGGGTTAACCCCCCCCCCCCCCCCGCCCCGTGCCCATGTATGCCGTGAAGTAGAGCATATCGAATACTAAATTTAAATTAAGTAAGGTTGGTATTAAAGGAGCATTTCGCTTCTTGTGATATAGGAATCTAATATATAATAGTACTCCTTTAATTGATATCTTTCTCAGTCAATTTTATCAGTTTAAATCGATAACAAATTGAGAAAGAGCTGGATTCTTTGTGCCGCCAGACCCATTTATAACTCTGGTCCAGGTGGGTTAATGTCCAAGAAGATTGTTTTCGCAGACACGAAACAGAAAAAGAATTCTCGCCCATGTACGCCTGTATAGATAAAACTGTTGCCGTTTGGGCTATCGGTGGTGAAGTGAGATTTACTTTCTGATTGATTTCTTTATTATTTGGTATTAGTCGCCGTTTATGAGACTAAAATTTTGATGATTTATTTCCTCTTTGATTTAAAATTTTTCGAAATTTTGGTAATTAAGCCAGTGTCAAATGAAATTGAAGTAAACACGATTGTATGTAATAAAGTTAAGGAGTTTTTTTGCAATCAGTTTTTTAGAACGCGATCAGCTCTGAAAAAAATGTCTATGGTATAGGTGGACCATGACTTTTAGAGTTTGGTATTTTTTTGGTAAAACATAATTTAAATTTTTATTTGCAAAAAAACTAATTGATAGTTGACTAATCTGTCATTTCCAGCACGCAGACTTTCAATTTTTTGGATTTTGTATATGACAAAGTTTTTTCAACAAAAAAACATTTATAATTAAAAATTTTTACCCTTAGAGAGCAAAAAATTTTATATGTTATTTATTAGTTTTTTCAAAAATACTTTTTTCGTTTAATTTAAATATTTTCGAATTTGATAGACTCAATTAGGTAATTGTGTTCTTTTTTTTTGGATTGCAAATATTTCAAATGACAAACACCCTGGCATTTTAAGAGCTCTAAACTGTCATATGGTATTCATTATCACGTGATCACGTTTTAGTAGAGTTTGCCAGTTTCCAGGGTTTCTATCAGCCTTGGGTAGGTCCGTCCGGCACGCCTCTCGCCTTGCTCACCCCCTCTTCCCACTCCCGGAGGAGCTCAGCAACCGCTACGGGGTTTGCCCAAAGGTCCTCTGGTCCCAGTGTTGTATTGATGTGTGTGCATGTAAAAAGGTGTTGTGTTGTGTGTGTTTGTGTTTTGCATAGCGGGCAGTTTGGTGATGTGTGTTGTGTTGGATTGATTTTGTGTAGGTAGGAGTAGAGGAAAGGAGATTTCCCTGCCCTGAGTTGGGCGAGGGTTCTCCTGACCCCGCGAGGAAGATTTTCTTCCTCGTTGCTTATTGCTGGTGCTTTTGTTTGAAGTATAGGGTTTATTGGAGTGTTATTTATGTGGTTTGTGACTGTGTTTGTGTGGATTTGTTGTTTTAGTGCTTTGTAAGTTTTGTTGTGTATGTCTGTAGGTATGTTTGTTGTGTAGTTGTTGTTGTGAAATATTGTTTGCTTTTTGAGCCTGCTGGGTGCAGGTTGTTGTGTTAAATAATTAAGTGGGTTGTTTGTGTACATGGCCGCCAATTTTGCTTGTTTTGCGTGGAGTTGGATGTGTGTTGCTATTGGGAGGACTTTAGCCTCTGTGTGTATGATGTGTGTGTTTGTGTCTGTGGTGTGCCCTGTTGCGACCCTGAGAGCTGTGTTTTGTATTGTTTGTAGTTTGCTGATTTGTGTGTGTGATGTAGTGGGGCCCCAGACTGTGCTGGCATACTCGATTATTGGTCGAGTGATTGCCTTGTATGTGTGTAAGAGTGTTTCTTTTGGTTTACCCCACGTTGTTGCTGTGAGTGCGTTTATGATTTTGAGTGTTTTGCGTGCTTTGCTGTGTGTGTTTGCGATGTGTTTGTTGAATGTAAGCTTGGGGTCGAATGTGAGCCCCAAGATTTTTGGGTTTTTGGTTGTAATGAGTGTTGTGTTGTTTATTTGTAGTGATAATTGTGTGTTGTACTCTGCAGGGTCTGGTGTGAATAGTGTGGATGTTGTTTTGCTTGCATTTAATGTTAGTTGGTTGTTGTCTGTCCATGCTTGTATTGCATGTAGGTATGGTTGTATTTGTTGTTGAGCTATGTGGTGGTTTGGGTGTGATGCATATATTGTGATGTCGTCTGCATATGTTATGATGTGTACGTTTGGTGGTGGTGTTGGTATGTCTGCGGTGTAGATGTTGAATAATGTGGGTGATAGACAGGATCCTTGTGGGACTCCTGTTTTGATGAGTTTTTGTTTTGAATTGTAGTTGTTGTATGTGGTGTATGCTTTGCGGTCTTTGATGTAGTTGTTTATGAATTTTGTGATTGTTGTTGGTACTTGTGTTTGTGCGATAGCTTCTCAAAACTGGGATTTAAATTTTAAATATTTAAATACAGTCCAAGAGTAATGGTATGAATTTGTAGCCGTTTTAACAAAATGTATTCAATTACATGTGCCTTTACTAAGCAAACATAAAATATATTCTAAGAAAAAAATTCAATATCCAAAACATATTTATAAACTCCAAAATAAAAAGAAAAAGTTGTGGAAAACTAGACATAGTAACAATAATTTTAAAAATCAATTTAAATCAATTTTAAAAATTTATGCAAATAGTGTCAAAAAGTTCAAATCAGATCAAGAAGAAGAGGTTCTTAAATCACATGATATTGGTTATTTTTATAAGTATATAAACAAACACCTCGGCATATAAAGAACTCTATAATGTCATATGGTTTTCGTTATCACGTGATCAGATTTTGCTCCATGGGAGAGGTTGTCGGAGGAGCTAAATATTCCCGCCGTTAAGACGTCCCACCCTAACAAACTCATGGAACACATTTTTTTCATGATCGCGCTATTCTTTGCGCTGATTGGCTGCGCTTGTCGTTGTATTCCGTGAAAGTGACGTGAGCAATCGTCAGTTAACCAGATATGGGGTGGAAAACGACGCCCTCTTGCCCATTGCTTACAAACATGATCTAATTAATTATATAAAATTATTTTACCTATTATTGTATATTTTGTGATTATATATTCTATTTTCTGACTTAAATAATGATTTATTTCAATAATTTAAGCTTTTTCGTAAATTAATACTGTTTGTTTTAATTTGTGAAGAAAGGGAGAGCACGGAAGTGACAATTGCTCACGTCACTTTCACCTAACAAGGCTCGACGAGCGCAGCCAATCAGCGCAAAAAATGGCGCGATTATGAAAAAGATTTCCTTAAAGATTGTGACCCGCTCTGCGTTCATTGGTTGTCAAATATTCAAATTCTGAATCCTTATTGGCTGACTTTTTAAGACCTTCTAACACTAAACAATTTTCGATTAAAAAGCGTGTTTGGGCCAGGGTGAAAAAATCCAAGAAAGCTATTCCTCCAATACAATGTGTAGATGGTAGTTTTGAAACTGAAGACTCTGAAAAAGCAAAAATTTTTGGTGAATATTTTGCTTCTGTTTTCACCAAAGATAATAATAATTTTCCATATTTTGAACAAAAAACAATCAAATACTTGAAAACATAAATTTTACTGTAAGAGATGTTTTGAAATTTCCTAAAAAACTGCCTAATAAATTGTCTTGTTCTCCTGATGGCATTCCTGCTCTTTTTCTAAGGCGCTCAGCAAAAGTTATTGCAGAACCCCTTTCTAAAATATTTCAAAAATTTTTTGATTCGGGTGAACTTTCAAGTGATTGGAAAATCAAGTCACTAACTACACCAGTGTACAAAGAATGTTTAAAATGCCAAAAAGAAAACTATCGTCCAATCTCTCTTACATGTTTTTCTTGTAAAATAATGGAACAGATTGTACAAGCTGAGTTTTCCATCTTTTTTTGTAAATATGTTATCTCACCTTTAGAATCGTTTTAAAAATAAAAGCTCAGCAGTTACACAACTTCTTGATGTTTACAATGATTGGACTTTGGCTTTTCAAGGTAAAAAATCAGTTGATGTAGTTTACTTGGATTTTGCTGAAGCTTTTGATACTGTATCGCATCAAAAGCTTTTGTTTAAATTAAATAAATATGGAATTTCTGGTAAGCTTCTAAAATGGATAGAAGCTTTTTTAACTAATAGAGAAATGAAAATAGTAATAAACAATACTTTTTCACCTTCATACCCAGTTACAAGTTCAGTACCACAGGGTTCAGTTTTGGGACCGTTTCTCTTTTTTGTTTATGTAAACAATATTGTCAATTGTGTCCAAAATTCAGAAATTAGACTTTTTGCAGATGATGCAAAGGTTTATACTAGTTTTTCAGACTCAAATAATAATCAAATTAAATTACAAGATCTAAAATGAATTTCCCAATGGGCCCAAGATTGGCAGGTCAATTTATCTGAAAATAAATGTGAAGTACTATATTTAAATATTTGTAAAAATGTACACAAAACGGATTATTACTTAAATAATAAGAAGCTACTTAAAACTGATATGGTAAAAGACTTAGGTGTGTTCATCACTAGTGACTTAAAGTTTTCAACACATTGTAAAAAAATAGCTAGTAAAGCTTTAAAACCAGTATACTTAATTTTTAGATGTTTCAAATTTCAATCCATTAAAAACTATCTTATTGCTTATAAAAGTTTTGTTCGTCTTACTGTTGAGTATTCAAGTGTTGTTTGGAACAAATATATGACTAAAGATAAATATATTGTAGAAAAAGTCCAACGCTATTTTACCAAACGAGTTTTTAAAGTTTGTAACTTAAAAGATACTGGATATATAAACAGACTATAAGCATTTAATCTAGAAACTTCGGAGAAAAGAAGAGAAAAGATGGATATGTTTGAAACATTTTAAATCTTAAATCAATGGTAAACTTAAATCCTGAGAAATATTTTGTTCTTAACCCAAATTCAACCAGAAGACATTCAAAAAAACTCAAAAAAGAGCACTCAAGAGTAAATTGTAGAAAATACTGTTTTTTTAATAGAGTTATAAGTAAATGAAATTATCTAAATGAAGATCAAATTAGTTCCAAAACTCTGTACCAATTTAAAAAATCTTTGATGAATTAACTAATGGAAATTTAAATGGCTAAATAAGGAGCTTTATTTTTTAAAGCCTTTAGTCATTTTTTTTCTAGTAAATCTAAATCAGCCAGATCTTATCTCAATTTTGTGATTTTTGGTGTTTTTGTAACTCAACTGGGTTGCAATCACATTTGTGTTTGTTTTGTCTTTTTTACTGTTTTCTTGATGTATTACTAGAAAAATAAAATCTTGAATCTTGAAAAACATACTATTTTGGGCTTTAAATTTCACCAAACTAAATTAAATCGACGTTTTTTTAAATCTTTGCAATTTTGAAGAAATTAACCCCTATTTTTTACGGAAAATTGTATACTAAAGTAAAAATCCAGAAACAATTCCATTGGGTTTTACATACGTGAAAAAAGGTAATAGTTCCTCTTTATTGGAAGTATTTTTTTAACAAATGCTGAGTATTAAATATGTTTAAAGGTTTTAAAAAATTTTGTTGCAATTTGATTTTTAATATCAATTATTTCAACTACTACCAATAAAATAATGAATTATCTTATCCCAAAGGCTGACAGGGTTGGTCAGCTGTGGCACGCGTTTACTACTACGTCCTTTGTTTTGTTCATCATGTGTCTCTTTTCACAAAGACCACTCATGCTTTGTAATATGCGCTGACTCGTTATATAATCACAATGATGAGATCTTACTCTCTTAAAATCGTTAGTAACTTTTTACACTAATTAATTCCTTTTAAAAAGAACCAGTCAAAAAGTCAATAGATTTTTTACTAATTCAAGTAGTTAAGTAAATTTATAGAAAAATAATTACTGAAGTTAGTAGATTATAAGCTTTTACTAAACAAATTAGTAGGCTATTTTACTAAGTAATTTGTAACAATTTCTTACCTTTTACTAATAGAACAATCAATTGTTGCTTATTCTGACCTTCAGAGAAATTTTTACTATCCCTAATCCAATAAACTTAAAAGAATTAAACAAGTTTATGTCAAAGGCATGTTTTTGGAACTTAAAAACACACTCATCTGTCAAAGTTACCCATCTATCGTTTAGTACTAAAAATGTCAACAATCTTTTATTTAAAATGTGATTAACTTAGCTTCTTAAGGCTTCATGGGTTTATGGAAATTTTAAAAAAGGTGGGTTAACCCGTTCTTTTGCTCAGTGCTCAGTATTAACCAGATAATTAGAGCGGAAAAAATGTAAATTGAACCTAAATGCAAAAAAATTAATAAAAAATACACATTTAATATATTGAATAAACTAGCCTTGAAAAATGCTCTAAGAATAGAGCAGGAAAAAGGGGCGATTTTTCCCCGGGCGTATGTTTAGACAGAAAAGATGTAGACTAGTCTGAGATGGACACTATGTGGACTATAGGAAATTTGCATTTGTTTTGGCCAGCTGCTCACTAAATAAAAATTTCTACCATATGATAATGATTTGTTTATACATTGATCTAATCACACAGCACTGTTGCAGTTTTTTAGTTTGATGAAATGTCAATTGAAAAACTCATACTCACAGCAATCTTTGACAAGCGCGAAATCGCCACTTTTTCAATTAGAAGGTTATGTTTGTATGTGTAAGAAACAACTATAAATTTGAAAAAGTGGCGATTTCGCGCTTGTCAAAGATTGCTGTGAGTATGATTTTTTCAATTGACATTTCATCAAACTAAAAAAAATGCAACAGTGCTGTGTGACTAGATCAATGTATAAACAAATCATTATCATATCGTAGAAATTTTTATTTAGTGAGCAGCTGGCCAAAACAAATGCAAATTTCCTATAGTCCACATAGTGTCCATCTCAGACTAGTCTACATCTTTTCTGTCTAAACATATGCCCAGGGAAAAATCGCCCCTTTTTCCTGCTCTATTCTTAGAGCATTTTTCAAGGCTAGTCTACCACTTTTTTTGAATTAAATTAAAAAATAACCTAATAAACTATAGCTTTAGCTGCGCAATGACATATGTTTATAATCATTCTGTTGCCGAGATAAAATAAAAAATAATAAGAAGAAGGATTTTCGTGAAACTTAAATCAAGAAATTGTTTTTTTGATTTTTATTTTGTTGTTGTTATATACCGAAAATAGTTTAATGATTGAAAAATAAATAAGAAAAGTAAAATTATTTAACGTAATTTATTTCCAAAACTGTGTAAACTAAAGCGTAATTTGTTTGAAATAAACAATGTAAATTGAACTTGGCAAATGGGTTTTTATATGAAAAAAGATTCTGCAGAGTTGTTTAGAATTACGGTTTTTTAAACTCAACGGCGCTGTGGAAGCGACAGAGCGGTCGCGGCAGCCGCCGCGCAGAATAATTATAAAAAAAAAATTTAAAACAATAACAGAAATGCGCACAGTATTTTGAATTAATTTAATTACGCGGCGCTGGAAGTCAGTGAAAAATACAGCTGAGTAACATTATGTTTGAATTTCGTTTAAATTTAAACGTAGATTATCGAGCCAATTCATTTTATAGTTTACATAAAATGGGAAAAAATCTTATAAATCTTATCTTTATATAAAGATAAGATTTTAAAAACTTAAGAACGTAAAATCTAGGTAAAACCATCTTATTATTTTAAATATAAGTTACTAAATTTTTGTTAAAATTTTTGATTCTACTTTGTAAATTGTGATAATAATAAATCATTTGTTTCATTTCGCTCTAGCACATCTCTTTTTTGCTATTTTTCTAATGGCTAAAGGCTGGTTCAGACTTATGTAAAAACGTCCTTTGGACAAAGTCTAAAGGACGCAGCATATAAACCTATGTAAAAGTATTGACATAAGTATGAACCGGCATTAAATCCTTAACAGTTTGTGCCGGCTATAAACTTTTACAGATGAAACATTATCTGGTACAAAAATTATTATCACAGTCACATCGGCTGTGAGTGTAAACTGAAAATTAATATAGTTTCTGTGTTGATTATTTTGGTGAAATACAATTTTATTATTCAACTTTTATTCGGTGCACATTTTTGTGCAAGCAATAATTTTTAATACTTTCAACAACAAAAAAAATATGATGTGAGACATGTTTATTTGGTTGGGTAATATTTATTTTTTAACTCAATAAAACCAAGTCTTTTACAAAGACAAGTTAATTTAAAAAAACATTAGTATGATTCATAAACTCATTTAATTAATATAATAATAATAATATAAACAAATCATTCCATAAATCAGATCCTCAAAAAAATATAGTTTATGTAACCCTTTTCACATACAAGTAGTCTTTGTACGCCATACAACTGACAAATTAATTTACTTGTATTTTTTGAATTCATGAGCTAAATTTATGTATCTCTTTTTACATAGTAGTTTTTTTAAGATATCATGCGCGTTTTTTACCAATCATGGGGGCCACATTGACATTACTCAAAAAACTTCATAAACCGCGATAAAAAATGAGCCAATATTTTTAAAATTTGTTTTTTGTTGAAAACTAAGATCGCTAATAATGTTTTCTATTGTTACAGAACAATATAGCAAAACTGTTCAAAAGACGACGTCCAAAATCACCATAAATGGTGTAAAATTCCCATGGCAAAATTTAACCTAACGTAGTGCAAATTTACCAAAAGAATCAGAAATGCGTTAGCAAACTAAAATGTGTTAAAAAAACTTAACTTTTAATCTTAAAAACATTCAAAATGTTTCCATTTTTTCTTAAGCCTAAGCAAAGCCCTAAAATCAAGCAAATTTTATAATGATAAAATTTTGTTGCATTCTTCAAGTGTCTTAATTTAAAGGAAATATTGCAAGCGCATTATAATTACGGTAAATTTACAACACCTTATTGTGATTTTGTAACGTTTATGGTTTTTTGGCCTACGTTGAATTTGTCCATGGTGTTTTTATATAGACCCGTTCAAAAAGCAGCGTAAAATTTAGTTATCTTAAAATCCCTTCCTTGCTTAATTAGTGGCTATTTGGTGTCCCCTTACTTCAAAACAAAAAAAACCAAAAAATATTTTTAATTTTTGACGTTTTTTGCAATTTTTTTTTAATTTTTACCAATTTATGCCCAATTCGCGCCATTTTAGACTAATCTTTAGTTAAATTTTACTATTTACTATTTTTTCCGCCTCTTTTTTTGTGAGTTTCTGTATTCAAAGCAATAACTTTTGTGCATTCCTTCGTTTTGGAAATGCCTCATAATAGCTTCTTTCCTGAGGGGGGGGGGGGGCAGTGCACAGGTTAGAACGGTCGGGGAAGCTAGGGGGAGTGGCTACCCGGGGTAAATCGAATTTTGAATTCTAGGAGGGGGGTCCCAGGGGGATCCGGACCCCCCTAGCTTTTTAGGGCGGGTCGACCCCGGGTGCGAAATTTTGAAATCTAGAGGGGGGTCAGGTGGGGTCCAGTGTCCAAAGCAAAACAGTTTTAAACCATAATAACTTTAATTATTGTTCTTTTTATAGGATAATACTACATTTTATTGAATAAAAAGCGATATTCTGGTATAAAAAGGGTGTAAAAGCATGAAAAAGTGATGAAAATTCACGTTTTTGGAAGAAAATTTAGTATAAAAAAAGTACCTAAAATTTTCACGACGGGGGAGGGGGGGGGTCAGATTTCGAATTCTAGAGAGGGGTCAGGGGTAAAAAATTCAGAAATTTGGGGGGAGGGGGGAGGGCCCTAGATTTTCGTCTAGGGGGGTCCCAAAATTTTGAGGCTAGGGGGAGGTGGACCCCACCCTGCCCCCCCCCTTTCTCATCTATGATCTTAGCCTAAAGCTTATGTTAATATTTCTCTGTGTGACATTACCATATCTTAATACTATTGCTTACACACAAGAAAAAACAGTCTACATTTTACAGTGATATAAATAATTTCAAGTACAACAAACAATACAAAATAATAATAACACTTTTAATATCACAGTTTGATAATTTTTGACATTGGATTTTGTTTTGCATGTTGCTATTTTGTAGTAAATGAATACCTGATTTCATTTTGATAAGATTTTTTTAAAGAAACAACTTAACATTTGTATTGCATAAATCATCCATTTATTTCTTTGTAATAGCAACTTTTAGTCTTTGTAATACTAAAAAATTAATACATTTTAAAACTCAAATAAATAAAAATATATCATGGTTTTAAAATTTTTGATATACATTTTTTGGTCAGTTTTTTTATTGATAAGAATAAGGACATTCCTTGGAGCTAAAACCCCCAAATTAAAGCTTTCAATCTTGGGATTCCAAAGTTCCTAATGCTCCTCAATTAAATAACACAAAAAACTTTTTTTTTAAACTTTTAATAAAAATTAACTAACGACCTCCCTACTTTTTTTACTATTATTTTCTTGAATATGATATGGCATGTATATAATGCTTTGAAAATTATAGCGGAGAAAGCTATGGAGCTTTGTTGTATAGATAAGTAATTTAAAAATAAAAAAAAATATAATTATAAAAGTTTAGGTAAAAATTAAATGATACAAATTTTAATATTTAAAAAAACGAAATTTAAAAATGCTATAAATAAATTTATAAATGATATAAATTTATTTTTTAGCACAAGAACGCGGCATAGGTCTAACGAAACAAGCTCAGAAAGTTTTAAAAAGCAGAAATGCGCTCCAAAGCTTGGGTGTTTGTGGAAAAAACTATATGAAAATATATTTGTGTGTCCTTGTAAAACTGAATAAGATCATGAGAAGGGGAGAACAATTAAAATTATTTGGTTATAACGTTAGACAGAACACATTTTTTACATCTCACCTTTTCGGAAAATAATACAGAAAAAAGTTACCTTTGGTTGATAAGAAATTACTATTTTTGTTCCAAATTGAGTAATTTAAAAAAAATAATTGTTTCCACAAAACTTTATATTGCTTTTTATTAAATAGTTGATTGATAGGTAGATTTATTACTGTAACTCATGAAGGTAAACCAAGGTTCTTTTGATATTTGTTCAAACAAAATGTAAGAAAATATGGCTCAAGTAAGAAATATAAAATAAGTATATAAAATACATTTTACAAAACACATTTTACAAAATATAACCTAATAATAAAAAATACAATTTTTTACTGCAAATTCCTGTAAAATCTAAAAGGTTTCTATTGAAACATAAGATCTATACCTCATCTGAAAAATCACCATCAGAATCTGAAAGGAGATCACTTTAATGCAAAGAAGGTGGCACGTGAATATCCTCACGGAGGTATTCACGTGTAGCTCCAGGGATTATCCCCGAATAAACTAAAGTATCCCTGGATAAACTACGGTATATCCCAGAATATACTGTAATTTATCCGGGGGATTATCTGAGAATACCATAGTTTATCCGGAGATAATCAACGGATACACATACCCAGAGTATACCCTGGGTATACCCCACTTTGTGAATTCCGGCCCTTAGTTGCTGTTATAGTCATCACCACAATTGATGATAACATCAGCAGCTAAGGGAAATATACCTTCTTTTCCCAACCAACCCGACTCTTGATTTAAAGAATATTGAATATAAAGCACTCAGTTTCTGTGAATAAAGGCCCGGTTGACTGAAAAAAGTCTCCACCAATTTAATGACATTCAAAGTTGTGTGACCCTGATTCTGATCTCTGATATACTTTTTCAGCGAGACCCAGACCTTTTCAATAGGGTTAAACTCAGTGTCGTGGGGGTAGCCGAACGAACCGTAAATTTAAGCACCCATATTCTTTAATTATCCTGTCCACCTTCTTTTCCTAAAATAATAACAAATCTTAAAAACAAACCACTTACTTTTTAAGTGTGATTAATCATTAGCAAAGGTTCATGTCATTATATTGTTACATTGTCAAAATATTGTTATAAGTAAGCAAATAGCAAGAAATGTTTCAAGTTTTATATTTACTATCTCCATTTCATTTCATACTTTTTTTTACCAATAAAACATAAATTTAAAAAAAACAGACTAAATTGTTCAGCCACTTTGTTAAAATATGTAAAAATTTTAGAAACTTCTAAACTTAGAAATCTTTAGAAACTACTTGAAACGTATTTTTTACACAAAATCTTTACTATTTTCTGCATTTTTATTTTTGAGTTTTATGTTTTTTGGTAAAAACCTAAACCCCAAACACAGAAACCTTACAAATATATTATGTAATTTTAAAAATTGGCAAAATAAGACATTTAAACATTTCGTACTTAAATAATCTCTTCCTATTCAATAATACAAAACACACACTTTTATTTAAAAAAAGCACCCATTTATGTTAAACAAGCGTTATTTTGACATAGTGATTGTAAGTTTATAATCGAGATTTCGCTAGAATATTAATTTTTAATATATACAGAATCCTGCGGGGTTTTTTTGCGTGAAAAGTTGGAAAAAGAAATTATCAGTCGCTAAACATTACTAATATTAAAAGATATGGGGACACTATAGCTATTACCATCCCTTTGCTCTCAACCTGTTTAACTTCCAACCCGTTTCGCTGCTGGCGAATTTTTCGCTATCGTAGTAATAAGGGTATTACAAGAAAAATAATGGTATGGCAATTTGCAAACCTAGGAGCATTTTTTTGTTATCATTCTTCTCCAAATCAGTATTTTTATGCGCGTCTTTGCTCCCGCACCGCCGATTTAAAATTTTTAGAAACCAGACTTGAGTGAATATGGTTTAATACAAGCAAAGCAAATGTGCTCCAGATTTACCGCTTACTAAAAATTTGGAAGCGTTCCATAATACGACGATTTCTGTGCCATACTACTTCTCTATCGATTTTGTCGACAGAGAGCAATTTCATTTTTTATTATAACTCCGGTGGTTTTTTTAATTAAAATGTTTTTATAATATATAAATCGCTGTGCTTTAAGCAATTTATGTTTTTGATAATATAGTTATATTTAAGGTTAACTTTGGTTTATGGCGGGTTCTTCTAGGATCTGTAAATATTCCCACAATTGTTTTCAGATAAATAATATAATACTTTTTAAACCCGAAATTTTTTGGGTATAATCAAAGGCAATTGAAACTAAAATTAAATGTTCTGCCTACTCAATTCCCCGAGCATTTTTTTTACTTAAAACAATTATAAAATATTACACAATTAGACTCTACCTTTTATGCTACATTTTTAGGGCTCTTTTTTTTTTTTTGTCTTTTCTTTTTTTGTTGGCTCTTCTTCTCTCTGTGCGTGTTTTGTTTTTTTCTTTTTTTTTCTTTCTTTTTTTTTTTTTTTCCTATTTTCTTTTTATCAGCCGTTTACTGTTTGGTTCTTGATTAAGATTGTTTTCGGAAAATGAAATTTTATTGAACCTTTTGGAATTTAATCTTTTGGTTTGTGCTAAAATGCTTTCAAATTTAAAATTAAGTTTTAAAAACTGCTTTTATATCATTTCCTTTGCACAAGAAAAAAATTTGTAAAAACGGTGAAATAAAAAAAAATTTACAAAAAGACCATTTTACTTGAAAATATCTGCGCTCCGAATGAAGGTGACGGTGCAGTTGAGATTTTGTGAATTTGGAAAGACCTTCAACAGATAGATCCTCACTGCGAAAGGCAGTTCCACAGTGGTCCGCGTTTGTTAGGATCCACTCTATCAAGTCCCCTTTTTTGGTAGCTGAGCCTTAAAACATGAAAACCAATATTAATATTTTTAATCATTTTGTAAAAGCACATTATTTCACACAAAAAACTTTTTAAATTGTAATTTGTGCGAGATAATAACATAAAAAATGTTTAATGAATGCACCTGGAATCGGGTTGTCAAGCATGGAATGATAGGGTGCATTATCAAGCACCAAGACAGAGCCCGGCTGAACATTTGGTAGCACCTGCTTCTGCAGGTATTCAAGATATCTATAAAAAGTATTACATAAATAATATTATTAACATGAGCAATTAAGCAATTTGGCACTACTACTTGTACTTAAATTAGAATTGTGAAGTTGGGAGACATTTTGTCTAAAATAAAAAAACTTCTGTTCAAAACAGAAAAATTCTAAAACAAATTTTTTAAAAACCTTTGCATTAATGTTTCATAAAACATCTGGAAAATCACAAAGAAAAAAAAGGAAAAATTTTAAAAAAATTTATCGCCTAAATTTTTCTGGCTTACACGATTACCTCTATAGTTCACCAACATCTGACAGCGTAGTTAGAAGTAAGCTTACAATGGAAAAATAACCATAGTTTCAATAATTTTAATACTTTAAAACTAAATTTCGCAAACTAAATTTTAAACCAACTGAAAAGTTTTTATGTAGGGTATGTGACTTAATTTCGGCCACCAATTTACAATGTTAGAAAGTTAACTTATTTTTAAAACACAAAACAAATAGCACAAAAGTAACAGTATAAATGTTGAATAAAGTGTTTTTTGAAAAAGATTTTTATTTGTGTTATTCTGCATTATCAACATTTTCATACAGAAAGTGAATTTTTTGTGATTTCCTTAATTTTTGCTTTGTGATTAAACAGCATAAATTTTAGAACAAAGCACTATATAATGTTAAAATAACTTTTATTTAAGGTTCAAAACAGTTAATTTTCATGATTTGATATTTTCTTAAAAATCACTTTGCAATGTGTTTAACTAACTGCGCTTTTTAAGATTCCGTTAATTTTGGCCATCGTAAAACTTATGTGAAAGAACTTTTTTGTTGTTTTCAAATATCATCCCACTATCGTATTTATAAAAATTTTTTTGCTCATTTGTTTTTTTGACGGTTTTTTTTAGGCCAAACACAAATTCAACAAAAAAAAACAGGTTATTAAAACTGGTTTTTTAAGGTTTTGACTAATTATTTAAAGTCTTCCTAATACCTATTAAAGTCTGCAAATGGAAAAAAATTAAGTTAGATGTACCAAGAACAATAGTTAAAGATAAATTTTCAACCTTTAAAAATTTTTATTGTTCGTTTTGACAATAGTTATAGCCAGTTTTTTCTAGGTGGCCAAAGTTATTGGCTTTTGCCTTAATTTCAGCCACTATAAAAAAACTTAAAACCTTCACTGATCTTTAAGTGTAACAGAAATTTTAATTTTTAAACTGGAATCAGAAAAATAGCTATCGTTGGATTTTTAGACCAAATTTTCGGTTGATTGAAAAAAACTAAAAAAAAACTTATTCAAAAAATAAAAATAGGTGCCCGAAATTAAGTCAGCTACCCTAATTGTTGTTTAGCTAAATGTATAAAACATGTTGTACTAAGTTAACAATTGTTTTACGCCAAAGCGAAACCTAAAAAAACTTCAGCTACCCTAACTGTTGTTTAGCTAAATGTATAAAACATGTTGTAGAAAATTAACAATTTTTTTTATGCCAAAGCGAAACCTAAAAAAACTTTATTTGATGATAACATAATTTTTTATTAAAACTTTTCTGTGTGCTGAAAATTAATCCTAGTTTTTTTATAAAAGTTTTGTGGCAATTTTTTTATTTTGGTTTTACAATAACGTGATTTATTAACGCAAATCAACATTTTTAACTATTTTTATACATAAACACCTTGTTTATTTCAATAACTTGTAGTATTATTCTTTGAAAACTTATTAATAGTTCGGAAGTGTTTTGCTTTGAATATCATTTCCCCTCTAGATTTTAACTGGTTCCAGCCCAGCTCAACCCCTCCTAGCCAAACTGGAGCGAAACACCACGGAATTTTTTTAGCTTTAAAATGTCATATAATATTCGTGATCACGCCATATATGTTTTGCTCCGTGGGATAGGTTGTCGGAGGAGCAGCGGCAAAACAGGGCTTCAAAATGAAGGCGCAAATATGCCTAAAAGAATGCCGCGCGGGTGGGTTATGAGAAAGGCGCGGGTGCGTTATTAGACATAAATGCCGGCGCTTTATGCGCGTGGTGTCCTTTGATGAGCAGGGGATTCCTTCCGTTTTGAACAATGGATTTCGACCAGGGTGAAAATTGGACCCTCCCCCTTAAGACCTCCTTCCTAGAATTTACAATCTTATTTACTTGAGGTAAAGACCCCTTAGAAAGTTTTGCATTTAAAAATCGCCTTAACCTATTAAAATAAAAAAAAAATAGTAATTAAAAAATACGTGGCTGATGACATATCCTTATGATAGTCCATGTATGGGTTTCGCTTATTGAACATCATAAGCGCCCCTGGTACCATTGACGCGACTCCATCAACCAACTGCATGGCATGGGCAATATTCACCCGTTCTCCAGCACCCTTAATTTTAAAACAATTTGGATTTGCTTGACAAAACACAATAAAATACAAAAACTAAAAATAAAACAAAACTAAAACCGTTGAAGTAATACTGTTAGAGAGGCCATCATTAAAGAATACAGTTATTAAGTTTTGTTTCTACCTGTTGGCCTGTGATATTGTGGTGGAGCCCATTCCCAGCGATTGTCGCTAACATCGGGTCTTTCTCGATGTCCATGTCAACCCACCCATACTTAGGGACCATATTTCTTGTGACCCATGTTTCGTCAAGCCAAACAAATGGCCTTCCTTCATTTCGAAACAGGTCCACTTGACGAAAATAATCAGCGCGTTTTGCTGATATGTCTTTTCTAAAAAACAAATTACAACAAACCTGTTACTCTATCAGTAAAACTCATGCATAGCTTGCAAAAAACTTTCAAAAATACAAAACAAAACATCATGCACTATAACAATTTAAACAAAAAACAACGATATGAAACATTCTAAAGTTAAAAACTGAAATTTTTAAAATGTTAAACAAAAAAATTTAATAACATTAATCCCCATTTTTAATTAGCGATTTTTATCTTACTTCAAAATATAATGTGCAAAATACTTCAAAATATATTGTGAAAAATAACTTTTAAAAAATAAGTTTTATTAAATTCTTACTTCATATAGTACTGCCCTCGACTTTTTAAATGCAGCCACCGAAAGTTATGGTGAATTTTTAAAATTTTTCTCAAAATTTTGAGCCCCCATGGAAAACTCATTTGTTCTTTTACACGATGCAGAATGTCCTTTAAATAAGGAGCACGCCCCTCGCCAAAAAATGAATGCACAATTTTTCGAATGCGTTCAATTTTGATCAAACTATTTTCCGAATTGGAGTAGTTGCTATTACTCCTTTTTTTACGGTCCAAAAAATTAGCCATTGCGGCTCGTTGTTTAATTTTGGAAACTGTCGTCCGATGGATCTTTATCGCGTCAGCTGTTTTGGCGATTGCACCCCGTTTCCTATAAAAACTTTCTTAATGTATAAAAAATACAGAACTAGCTAGCATGCAAACATAGCATAATTATGGACTTTAAAAATAAAACAAATATTGGGAAATTAATATATCAATTAAAACGTTCAGCATGGTTAAAAATTACCCATGGTTTTTTTCCATATATATGCGGACATTATTTACAATGGTTTCAACTGCTGGACTTCCTCGGTGTCCATGAGTGATGCCCTTCAATTTTTTTAGATGTGCAATATCGTTTCCATTCTGAAATGTATAACATGAAATAAAAAAATCATAAAAAATCAAATGAAATTCTTTAAAACAAAAAAATATAGAAACACAGAATTAAAACATTACAATTAGAAACTGATATCTGCCACTTTCCTCTTTTGAAAGCCATACGATTATTTTAAAAAATAAATAGCAAATAAAAAAATAAAAAATTAGTAATTAGTATGCAAAAAAACAACATGCCAAGCACAAAAAATCCAATAACAAAAAAAAATCTTACCAATTATTGTACCAAAAATGCTTTTCAAAGCCAAGCAATTATTCAAACAAAATAAATAGCAAATAAAAAAATAAAAAATTAGTAATTAGTACGCAAAAAACAACATGCAAAGCACAAAAAATCTAATAACCAACAAAAAATATTTAAAATATAAAATCTTACCAATTATTGTACCAAAAATGTAATAAAACAGCTGAAGAATAAAATACTACAAACTGTCTAAAAAAATTAGTAGTGAGTAATCATACAAAAAACAAAACACCATATTCAAAAAAAATTTTGACTAAGCTAATTGTTATCATATAAATTATTATTTTCAACCAACTCTTAATAACAACTATTATAATCAAAAGTTATTTCTCTACAGCCGCTTAGTCAAGGGACAGAAACAGCAAATTCATTTTAAATTGGAATTCTTCAAATGTCTAAGTTACAAATTTCTCAATTTTTTTTTAAATTTTGATTGTAATAGAAAAATTATATATTTTTTATATAATTGTGCAGCTCAAATTTTTGCTTATCTTTGGATTTTAAAGCTACACTAATAGGACCTCCATATAATTATGGCACTATTCTCAAAATTTTTTTTAAAAGAAAAAAGTTTTGTCATAAGTTCAGAAATAATTTTGGTACAGATAATAACTTTGTTTGCATTATAAAACATCATAAGTTGTTATAAATAAATTTATTAAATAATCTTAATTCTTAATATATTAGTGTTGACCTATTTTTCCATAAATGTATTATAATGAAAATTTCCTGTGTCTTTTGATTATTGGGATTTTAGTTTTGTTTTTATTTTCTATAAAGTTGGTTGGCTTTGTATTGTAGTAAATGGTGATTTAATAATTTGATTTTATAACAAGGTATTTTTGAGTATAGTGATATTGACATGATTCCTTTTGAATTAATCTATTTGAAAGTATTGTTTTCCAATAATGTGGTGCTTCATCTTGATCTTGAGTTATTTTCTTTCAAATTGTATTTTTAATGTTTAGTCTACTAAAGATTAAACTACTATAAAACCACAAGCTTTATTTATTTTTTAATTTCCAATTAAAAATGGATTATTTAGGTGAAACGCAGGTGTTATTAGATTTTTAGTATACTATTTTCATTTTGATGACCACACCTTAGAGGCAGGAAGATGAAACTTGATCTGGTACTGTGTGTAGATTCTACATCCAGAGATAATAGGCTTCTTTTTTCTTGAATTCACTGCTGTTATATCCACTTATGATTCTTCTTTTTTATTTCCTTGAACGGTTTAGTGCTTAGTCCAAAATGTTTTTCTTGATTTGAATCTTTATCTTGATGCTGATGTTGTTGTTTGTTCATTTTTTTGAAGAATGAATTTTTTTCTTTTTTCTTAATTTGAACACTCTGATATAAACTTTTAATAGTATACTAAAAAGTTTCTAATGATTTTTGAAATCAAATTTTTAGACAATAATATAGTTTGTTTCAAATTTCGTTTCAAAGCTAATAATCCATTTATTTAATATATTATAACATAATGAAAGTTGTGGGGTATCTGACTTAATTTTGGACAGGTCTTAATTTCGGCCACCAATTTAGGGTTGTAGAATGATTTTTAGACCACTCAATAGAAAAGCAAGACAAAAAATATCCAAAAAAATAAAACAATCCCAAAATAAGTCAGTTACCCTAGGTAGTTTTATCCTTTTTGTATATAATTTTATACAATTTTATTCAATGTAGTAGAAGTTTGTACATATTGTTAATCTATTTACATAAGATTTACATCCATAAGTTGATCAAAAATATAGGAAAGCTAAACCATATAATGGATAGCAAAGTTTTAAAATTCATATTGTTTTAATTTGGTTTGAAGTGTAATGTTGATTACAAAAAATGTAAACCATAAAATTTAGTTTAAACGGGATTTAAATTCTAATAAAAAAATTTCTTTTATTAATTTAATTTTAAAGTTTTTTTTTTGTAACTGTGTGGTTTTGATTCCTGAAATTTTAAAAGTTCAATTTACAAAAAAATAGAAAAAATGTTAGAAAATAATGTTAGAAAAAAATAAATATTGTTACTGGTGGTACACTTTCAATATCCACTTCATTTGCAGTATTGCTGCTGTGATCTAATGCTGATCCATCAAAATTGATTGAAGAGATTGTGGTTTTAGAAGATTCTCCTTCTTCTGATAATGGATGTCTGCTATCATTTTCTTGACAAAAGGCAGTACAAATATCAGAACAGCTAGTAGTTTTAGTACCCTCTGAGGACTTAGCCTAGAATTTTAAACAAATTTTATTTGTAACAGAATTATCAATAATTATTTTTGAGACTATTAGATGGGCAGCCTTCAGCATTGGGGAAATACTTGACCTTGACTCCCCAAATTTTGAAGGAAAGAGAGGTTTCTTAAATTTTATTATGTATTCTTGGTAAAAAGTACTACACAGAAAACAAAACAAACAATTACATTGGTTGATTCATGTACCTCCCCTCTCCTAAATTTTCTAGCCGCCTATAGCATTGGCTCCAATTTTGTTCATATAGGTAGGTACCCTAAAAACCATGGAGTTGAGATGCTGCTCATGTGCTTTGGTTTACAATGTGGGTGTAGCCAAGGGGTATTAACCCCTTCCCCAAATTTTTTTTTTGTACTAAAATCCGCCCATCCCTCAAAATGAAACCCTGGGTACATCCCAGGGTACACCCTCCCAGACCTGTGCATGGTCTGGAAATGCCCCCTGTTTTATTGGAGGATTTGCCCCCCCCCCGTTTTATTGCCCCCCTCCCCCGCCAAAAAAATGAAAAAGTACCCCAAAATTATGACGTCATTTTTGACCTATGATGACGCCATCACCACAAATTTTTTGCAGTTTTTTGCCTATTTCAATGTATTTTAAGCCCTTTTAGACCTATTTTTACCTTATTTTTGCTTTTTTTGTCCATTTTCCCTTCTTTTTTTCTCTTTTTTTTCTTGCCCCCTGCTTGCCCCCCCCATTTTGGAATTGTCCCCCCCCTCGTTTTAACCTGGGGGGGGGGGGCAGTGCACAGGTCTGCCCTCCCCCCTCAAAATTTAGGTGCCCGACACCCCCCCCTAATGTTTAACCCCCCTATACCCCCCTAAAATCCAAAAGGCTGCCTACCTATGGATACAGACACATAGAAGCAGAAAAAAGACAAAAAAAGAAGGAAAAATGAGGGACACAAAAAATCGTAATTTAGGTAAAAATAGATCTAAAATAGTTTATAATGCATTAAAATAGGCTAAATACTACAGAGATTTTGAGATAATAGCGTCACAATACATTAAAAATGACGCCATACTTTTTAGGTATGTTTTTATTTTTGGGAAAGAGGGGGGGGGGCAATAAAACAGAGGGAGGGACACACATCCACTAATATTCCAGGGAGAGAGAAATTTTCAGTCAGACTGGCATACGTGTGCGTGTGATTATGTAAATAAATAGTTATACATAACAAATTGGAGCAACAGTATTACCATTAAATTTCTTCCCAAAATCATTTGATTTTCAAAAAGCTGATGAGCTGGATTGGGCGTGGAACATCTCTGCTGAACAATAGGAATGCTTCTCCACTGTAAAAAAATATATTGGTTTGAGGTCATGGTTTCTGCTGTAAATATTGAGTATTCTCAATTTCTTAAACAGGTTTTTTATTATAAACTTTTTAAATAGCTCCAAATTTAAATTTTAAGGTCAAAATAAGTGTTATAAGCAACAAAAAGGTTATAAAACCCCCCTCTAGGTTTTTAAATCTTCCACCCCAGGTCGAACCCCTTACAAATCTGGGGGGAGGGGGCTGAACCCCCTAGATTTTAAAATGTCATTTATTTGGGGGTAAACCCCCTTCTCCCCTAGTTTTTTGACGGTGTTTATCTTTGGGGGGTGTCCGGGGTACCCTCAAGTTTTTTTTTTTTTGGGGGGGGGGTTGGCTATAATCAGGATTTTGGGGGATAACCATAGGTGAGAACGGTCGGGGAAGCTAGGGGGGGTGGTTACCCAGGGTAAATCGAATTTTGAATTCTAGGAGGGGGGTCCCAGGGGGGTCCGGACCCCCCTAGCTTTTTAGGGAGGGTCGACCTGGGGTGCGAAATTTTGAAATCTAGAGGGGGGTCAGGTGGGGTCCGGTGTCCAAAGCAAAATAGTTTTAAACCAAAATAACTTTAATAATTGTTCTTTTTATAGGATAATACTACATTTTATTGAATAAAAAGCCATATTCGTGTATAAAAAGGGTGTAAAAGCCTGAATATGTGATGAAAATTCATGTTTTTGGAAGAAAATTTAGTATAAAAAAGGTACCTAAAATTTTTCCGTGGGGGGAGGGGGGTGTCAGATTTCAAAATCTAGAGGGGGGTCAGGGGTAAAAAATTCGGAAATTTGGAGGGAGGGGGAGGGGGCCCTTAGATTTTTGTCTAGAGGGGAAGGCCCAAAATTTCGAGGCTGGGGGGGTGGACCCCACCCTGCCCCCCCCCCCTTTCTCACCTATGGGGATAACCCCCCAACCCCTCCCCCACTCCCCGCCTACCTATGCCCCTACTCTCTGGATTAACTTGCCCATGCATGATCACAAATGAAATTACTAATTCCAACAGAATACCGTTTTATTGGCGTCCAAACTAATATCACTATCCTTCAGCTGATGTGCAGGGTTTGAAGTAGAACATCTTTGGTGAATCACAGGAGTATTTAAAGACTGCAATAATGCAGGAAACTAAAAGGTATTGAAAAAGTTTTCAATTTTGTCTAGGTAATTGGTGTGTTTTAAAAAAGCTGTAAAGTGAAGAGGTGTGCCACTTGTTGGTGCTACCCCTTTAAAAAAATCTCAAAAATTAATGTATATTCATAGAGGTAAATAAAAAAAGGGGGCAGGGTTGGTTTGGTTCTTCAGTCCTGGTCTCAAAATTTTGCCCCAGTTCTCCTGGAACAAATATAGAAACCATTGTTTTCTCTATTTTCTAAATTTTTTGCTTCTCTATAATTTGAAAAAAATTAGCAAGAACCGGCCAAAACCGCAGATGCAAAAAAAGTCAAACAAAAAAGAAAAAAAGGAAATAGAATGAAATTAAATCTAAGTAAAATAACTATAAAGACATCTAAACCTCATTGCAAAAAACGATTCAATTATTCTGTACTTAACAGATTGCAGAGTAGAAATTTAATTTACAAAAGTTTTATTTTAAAAAAGCGGCAACTTTTTATTTTTATTTGATAACTTTATTGCTAAAACTGGTGCAGTATTTGTTTAGATAATAACGAGTTTTCTATAAAAAAAACCTGCGATTTTTTCCTAAAAAAAGGATATGCAGGAAAAAGTGTTCAGTACTTTATAATCATAATTTAACCAAACTTTAAAACATCACTCACAATGATTTGATAACAAACAAACAGACCTGTGCACTTCCCCCCGGGATTTAATTGGGGAGGAATTTCAAAACGGGAGGGGTACGGGGGTAACCCTTTTGAAACGGGGGGGGGGGTGGGGCAATAAAACGAGGGGCAAGCAGGGTAGAAAGAAAAAAAAGAATAAAAAAGGAGAAAAATTTTTAGGGTACTTTTTCTTATTGGCGGGGGGGGGGGGAGGGAAAAAACGGGGGAGGCGGCAAATCCTCCAATAAAGCGGAATTAGGCATTTCCACACCATGCACAGGTCTGTATTATTATTATTAGATAAACAGGGTCACCGAAACTATGGGGTCTTTTTTTTACCCCGGGTAGATGACATTATAAAATCTAGTAGGGAGGTCAAATCCCTTCCCCCAGCCGTTTCAGGGGGTGGTCTTCCCATGGTCAAAAGTTTTGAAATTTAGGGGGGGGCAGGTCACACCCCAACAACAATTCCCTCGCCCAACTCACCTTTGAATTGAATCTCAGAGTTTTTGGAGAATACCACCTTTTTGGAATCGGAAGGATTATCTATATATTTATTGGTACGCTTTTGGGTGACGCTTTCAAAGTAGGGGGCATAGGTGGGCAGGGGGAGGGGTTGGGGGGTTATACACCCCCAAAAAAATTTTGGATTTTGCTGACACCCACCTCCCTAAATTTGGGGTACCCGGGGACACTTGTCCCCCCCAAATTCGCCTTCCAGAGAAAAATTTATAAGCGTTATAAAAGGACTAAAAAAATTTCCGCGCTTCCCGTGAAGTGTTTATTCCCTTGCTTATGTCATATACTTCATTTTTCCTATTATACAATAAAAATAAGTCTATAAACCGAAGAAAAATTTTCTACAAACAATTTGATACCTTAAAATTTTCGATTTGCAAAACATTACTACTGAAAAATGATTACATTGAATTACAGCTGAGCATTGCAAAGTACCAGAAAATGTTTTTAAAATTACTTCTAACCTTTAAATTTTTAATTCCATTATATCAATCTAAAGGGGAAACAAGCTTATTAATGCTTTAAAACTGTCTAAAATTAAAATAAGACCTTCTTGCAACTTATAAATTTTATTTTTTAATTCTTTTAATAATAATGTGCAGTGGGGCAGTCAGGATTTTATTTTGGACGGGTCGGTCTGGGGGGGGAGGAAAATTGTTTAAGGATAGTGGTTGGGCGGGGGGGGGGCGCCCTTCCCCCCCCCCCCCGAAATGATCGCCAGATATGAAAATTTGAGGGTTTTCAGAGGCTAAAAATTCAAAATTTTCTAGCGCCTCGCTAATCGCTTGGCGCCAAACTATAAAATAATTTTAGTTTCACCATTGCCCCCCAAAAACCAAAAATTTTTTTTCACTTTGCTTCGCTCAATGGTCAGTTTTTATAGTTTACATACATATATCTCGCTATTTGTCTTGTTAATGCTAATGTTATTTTAAAATTAGTACAATATTTGTTATAAGTAATAATTACTACACAGAAAACAAAACAAACAATCATATTGGTTGATTTATGTACCTCCCCCCTCCTAAATTTTCCAGCCGCCTATAGCATTGGTTCGGATTTTGTTCATATAGGTAGGTACCCTAAAAACCATAAAGTTAAGATGGTGCTCATATGCTTTGGTTTACAATGTGAGTGTAGCCACGGGGTCTTAAAGGTCTCGTCTCTAAATTCCTTTTTTTGTGAAATCAAGGCTCTGCCAATGTCTGCTAATGTAATTTTTAACTAAAGGACATGTTTTTACCACTGAAAACATTAAATAATACATTATTAGGCCAAAAACAGCTTATTATACAGCTTAATATACGTTTATCCCTGCTTTTTAACGTTTTTAAAAATTTCGAGGGAGGGGCTCCGCCCCCCCCCCCCCCAAAATTTTGGGCGGGGGGGGGGGGAGGGGGCGGGGGGCGGAGCCCCTCCCTCGAAATTTTTTTTTGTACTACAATCCGCCGCCCCCCCCCCCAAAAAAAATTAAACCCTGGGTACGTCCCTGGGATAATTGATTTAAAATTGAAAAACTAAGATAAATTGCCAATTTAAAATGCCCGCGTAGCGGGCAAATTTAAAGGTAATAAAAGGTTATAAACGGGGAAATAAGGTAATAAACACTCCGTGGAAATTTTTTTAGCAAAGCGCGGAAAAAATTTTTAGTCCTTTTATAACACTTAAAAAATTTTCTTTGGGAAGCAAATTAGGGGGGGGGTGGGGGTGTCCCCAGATACCCCTAATTTAAGGGCTCCCAAAATCCAGGAGGCTGCCCACCTATTGGGGGGTCAGGCCGGACGACTCTCGAGCTTTTGGAGGCCCTGGAGTTTTTTTAGGATGGATTTGAAATTTTGGCTCAAGAGGGGCTGAACCCCTCTTCCCCCCCCCAAAAAAACCACAATACGGCTAAAAGGAAAATTATTAGTTTTTAAATACAAAAAAAATCAAGGAACACAGTTTTATAAAAAAAAATAAAAAAAGATGAATGAATTTTTTTTATTTTAGTGAAGTGTGATTCAGATTTTATACACTTTTAACTAAACAACATTTTGTTGTTTTTAAAACATCTTTAAACATCAACATTCATGTAATACGGTCACCATTACCTTTTCTCCTTATTGTATGAGAAAACATAAAACAACTTACAATTTTTACTCCATATTGTGTGACCATATGAATCCCAAGCTTTTTTTTGATTGGTCGATTTTGTATTGGTGTTCCATCCACTGTTCGCACGGTTATTCCATTTGAAGTTAGTCTGGTGAAATCTAAAATAAACATTAATTTCTGACAAAAATTGTAAACAACTGGACACCATTGATTAGTGCTATGTAAAAAAAAGACTTGCGCAGTCTAAAAATGTCCTTATCCCTTTTCCGCCTCTTCGCCGTTCCAAAATGAAAAGAATACTAAAAAACAAATACCGTTATGACCTACTTTTTATTTCAATTTAGCTTATAATATTTTTTTTCGTTTTTTTAAACTTTTTCCTCGCTTTTTTCCTCTTCTTCACTGCATTCCCAAAAATGTTCAAGCGTTTGAACATTTTTGCACACGCTTTTCAAAATTTTAAAAGTTTTTTTAAGTGATCCTGAAAAATATTTAACCGTTTAAAAATTTTTAAAGATCATATTTGAAGAACCTCTAAATTTATACCCATAATGTATTTTTGTTTAATGACCAAAGTGGAATGAAGTTTTTAATAATAGTTAAGCCTAATTAAACACTCAATTTGTGCTTTTGTCAACCTAAACAGGAATGTTTTAATTCTATGTAATAACTTTGAGTATTTTACGATATTGTTTGTATAGGTATTCATAAAATTTTGAAACCGGCCAAAAAATTTAAAGAAAATATCAGTTGACAAACCGTCAGTCATTGCTATAAAAATAGCATTATGGATTTTATTAATCTACCGCTTAGCAGAGCGATATTTCCAGTAATTTTCCTATTGCAAAAACAAAAAAAGCAAAAAATAAGGTAATAATAGGTCTAAAATGGCTTAAATGTATTTAAATAGGCTTTAAACTGCAAAAATTTCGCGATGGTGGCGTCTTTTATTTTTCCGCGGGGAGCGGGGGGGGGGGGCGATCAACAGAGTGGGGAAAATCATCCAATAAATCTGAGGGGGGCATTTTCAGACCGTGCTAAGATCTGTATTATTTTAATTTTGAATCTAACCTCCAACACTACAAATTATCATCCTGTTCTCTGTGAAACAATTATTAGTTTTATTATTAATATTTTTTGTAATAAATTATAATAAATCAAACAAATTAAAAAAATACCAAAAGGAGGTGGTTTTTCTTTAGAAGGAATGAGACCATTAAATTCCAAGTGTGGTCGAGACATATTAAATTATCTGCAATTAAGAAAAAAACTACAAAAAATTTATAATTTTTTTAACAATAGTTTGGTAATGTTGGAAAATTACAACCTACAAAACATACATTTACTATAACATAAACAAACGTTTTTTAACATCATTGGGTCAACATATTAATGTTTGATACAAAAACCTTTGATTTTACCATTGTTCTTAAATTTAAAAACTAAAAACACTTCTATCCCTTAAAAAGCTCTCACTTATAAAAAGAACGTGAAAATTGTAATACCTCTCCGCCCTCCCCCCCCCAAAAAAAATGCCAATTATAACCGACACCCCTCCCCCCCCTAAAATTTGGGGCTATCCTGGACATCCCTGTACGGGTCGTAACAGGGCACACCACAGACACAAACACACACATCATACACACAGAGGCAAAAGTCCTTCCAAAAGCAACTTACATTCAACTCCACGCAAAACAAGCAAAATTGGCAGCCATGTACGCAAACAATCCTCTCAACCACTTAACACAACAACCTGCACCCAGCAGGCTCAAAAAACAAACAATATTTCACAACAACAACTAAACAACAAAACATACAAAGCACTAAAACAACAAATCCACACAAACACAGTCGCAAATCACATCAACAACACTCCAATAAACCCAATACTTCAAAAAAAAAGCAACAATAAGCAACGAGGAAGAAAATCTTCCTCGCTGGTTCAGGAGAACCCTTGCCCAACTCAGGGCAGGGAAATCTCCTTTCCTCTACTCCTACCTACACAAAATCAATCCCACACAATACATATCACCAAACTGCCCGCTATGTAAAACACAAATACAGACAACACATCTTTTCACATGCACACACACTAACACGACCTTGGGACCAGAAGACCTTTGGGCGAACCCTGCAGCGGTTGCTGATGTCCTCCGGGAGTGGGAAGAGGGGGTGAGCAAAGTGAGGAGCGTGCCAGACGGAACAAACCAGAGTTGAACGAAACCCTGGTTACTGGCAAAGGACACACACACGTCAGGGTAATCAGATGTTTGAGCTGAATGGTTTTCCATTATTAATTTATTAGTATTAATATTTAATTAAGTAGATTAAAAAAGTTATTTAAAGGTGCGGTGCAGAGTCAAAGTTTTTGTCTTCAATATGATAGTTTTATGTGAAAACATTACCCCTACCCCCAATAGCTCACAAAAAATTTTTTCAACAAAATATCTTCTGTGGTTCAGGAGTAATGATCCCTCAAAAATGGCGTTTTTCGACAATTCTGTACGTGACAGATTGCTCAATGAGTTTAACGATTAACGTTACAATTTATAAACTCAAAGAAAGCGTACGAAAGAATACTTTAATTTGATACCTTGATCGTTAAGATTGGTGCAATATTTGTCGCGAAATATTTATCAAAATATTGCGTTTACCTTACAAAGTTTGCCAACCTTTCTTTCCTTCACTTCGTGTGTTTAGCGAAAAAAATCGAGGGTTTTTTGTACGAAAAACGCAATATCTCGACAAATACTGCATTTTTGTGACAAAAGCGCCATTTTTGTGGGGTCATAACTCCTGAACCACTGGAAATATTTTGTTGAAAAAATTTTTGTGCGTTATTGGGGGCAGTGCTAAGGTTTTCTCAAAAAATTATCAAAATCGAAGACAAAAAGTGACTCCGTGCCTCACCTTTAAGCATACATGGGCAAGTTGGTCCAGAGTGGGAGGGGGTTAAACCCCAAATCAAAAAGCCCTTTTATTGCATTTTTGAGCTTTTTACTGTTTAAAACATTTATTTTTACCTCAAAACTAAGTTTGGAGGCAGTTAGAAGTCATTTTAAAGACTTTTTTCTTCATTTTTTCAAAATAGGGGGGTTAACCTTTTCTCCTCACCACACTTCTGAGTGGGGGGTTAAACCCCCTTCTCAAAATTTTTAAAGGGAGTTAACCCCCAACCCTCCGTGCTCATGTATGCCTTTAAGCCTGATAAGTGTGTAAACATACTGTTTTTACCAAAAAAAATGTGCTTTTGGTACCAACTACTTGTAAATTGGCTGGGTGGAAGAATAGGATAGTGGAAACTTAAGGGAAGGAAATAAAATTCTACCATTCCCTTCTGCCTGGAGGAACATCTTTTAAGCGGAAGATAAAACTGTACATCAACAACAGTGTTGCTATAGAGTATTAGCAGTAGGCGGTCATACAGAATATCCATAGCCGGCCCGCTTCTGCTCTAAAATAAATTTAATTCAAGGAAGTTTGCGTTTGTCAGTACATGCTATTATAATGGCATAACTCAAGAAGATCTACAAATGGCCTATTTTAAAAGTATGCCTTTCGCTGGCGCCACTTTTTTTAGAGTTGAGAAGGGAAAAAGGGTTGTACCTAGAAAATAAGCTTATCCACATAATATTACTTAAATTACGTAAGTTTTGCCTTGTCTAGGCTTACAATAGTTGAAAAAGAGGCCGAACAGAACAGGGAGATGGAGGTGTCCGTGGCTGAATACTACGCCACCAGGTGCAGGGAGAGGATCGAGCTCAGAGACCCGCACAAGCCCTGCGTCTACTTCCGTCAAAGGTTAGGTAGCTTGCTTTTTTCTATTGCTTTAAAAACCCTCATTATTATTATTATTATGATTGATGCTAGTTGGCTAGGCTGCGCTTACGTGTTCTAGGTTTATTCTCAGTTCCATAATACAGATTTTATTTATGGAGATCTTTGAGTTTTTGGAAACATAGATCGTCTATTCGGTTTTAATTTTCCATTAAAATTAGGTGAGTTTAATAAGCGCCTTTGCCAACGGGACATTGCAACAAGGCAGTGGCGTGTCCAGGACTTCATTTCGGAGGAGGGCGGTCTGGGGGGTATATACTAATCCTGAGGGGGATCTAAGCCCCCCAGAAATGGGTGGTCTCCTCCCTCAGCCCCCTCCCTCCCCCCCCCCTTCCCTCCGCCTCCCCACCCCCTTGGACACACCACGGCAACAAAGTATTAAGGCTGGTTCATAATTATGTCAAATCTTCCTTTGGACTTTGTTTAAAGGACAAAAGCAGCAAGACAGCGTCAAAATGTCCTTTAGACTATTCTCTTTGGACTTTTTCTGTTGGACAACGTGTTCAAAGTTTTTTGTCCTTTGGACTTTGAAACAAATTCTAAAGAACAAATTTTGGACCCGTTGGACAAATTCTAAAGAAAAAATTTCAAGTAGCATTCATACTTCTTCCAAAGAAAAAAGCCCAAAGGACGCTTCGGCTTTTCTAAAATTATCCTTTAGGACAAAGGACGTTTTTAGAGGCTAAAAATTCAGAATTTTTTGCGCCTCGCTAATCCCTCGGCGCAAACTAAGATAGTTTTGGTACCCCAATTGACACTCAAATCGCAAAAAAATTCCACTTCGCTTGGCTCAGTAGTTATGTTATGTTCCATAGTATACAAATAGTTCTCGGTACCTATTTATCTTGCCTAATTTTAATGACAATTTAAGCAATATGTACTACACAGCAAGCAAAGTAAACAATTATATTTGGTTGATTTGTGTACCCCCTCCCTTATTAAACGTCTAACCGCTTATGCCAATGGCCTCAGTTTATTCCATTTGTTTTAATTTAGTGTGGTTGTAGCCAGAGCGTCTGAAAGGTCTTTAAACCCCTTTGTAAAATCAAGGCTTTACCTGATAGTGTTATTTTTAACTATAGAAAACATGTTTTTACCGCTAAAAACATTGATAATGCGTATTAGGTCAAAACAGTTTATTATACAGCTTTATATACGTTTATCCTAGCTTTCTTAATTTTTTTTTAAATTTAGGAGGGGCTCCTTCATAGATGAACACAGTCACCGAAGCTAGGGGGCGTGTTTACCCCGGGTAAATGACATTTAAAAATCTAGGAAGGGGGGTCAACCCCCCAGCTTTCTAGGGGGGTCGACCCGGGGTGGAAGATTTTGAAGCCTTGCGGGGGGTCAGGTGTAGTCTAATTTCCGAAGCAAACTACTTTTTAAACCATTAAAGGTTTAATAGTATGGTTTGTTTTATAAAATAATACTACGTTTTATTGAATAAAAACGAATAAAAACGGATATTCTGGTATCAAAAGTGTGTAAAAACATGAATTTTTGGGGCGGCCGCCCCTCCCCCCCCCCCCCCCGAAATCCGGCGAAGCCGGATTTTTCGTAACTTTACGTTTTTTGAATTTTGGGGCAATTATTTTTTTCTTTAAATATAAATTCAGAAACATTCCTGATGCGTTCCAAAAGCATAAAAATACCCAAAAACTGAAATTTTTCCGCTTCGCGGGAAGTGTACATTGATAATTTATATTAGTTTTTTATTCTCGATGGATTGTACCATTCAATACATAGATAAGGCATATGCGTTTGTCTTAGATATTAATAGCAAAGCAATACTATTCATATACATGTTAAAACTCATATATTATGAGATTTATGGGTTTGATAATGGCCGTTTTAAACCCCTTTACAACGGTTTTTAAACTTGTGGGGTAGTTCGCCAGGGCCGTAGCCAGGATTTGAATTGAGGGGGGGATTTTTTGGAAGGTGGTTTATAGGGGCCCACAAGGGGGGTCTGGAGGGCGGGAGCCCCCCAGCGGGGTCAAGGGGCAGAGCCCCTTGTCAGGGGGGTCCGGGGGGCAGAATGCCCCCCGGGGTGGAAAATTTTTTAATTTTAAGCTTTTAAAAGGCATCAGGAAACATAAATTTAAGTACTGAATCTTTATTTATTTTCAGTTGTTTTTTTTAAATAAATACAACAAAATAAAATAGTTTTAGGTATTTTATTACTATTTTAATAAAAAAGAACAAACGTTTTCTAAAAATAAAAAATCTTTATTTAATTTTAGTTAAGTTTTTATAGTAAATGCTTCAGTTATTAATATCCAAAATTTACTCTTCTTTTTGTGTTTGTTGCGAATTCCTTTACAATTTCTTCCACTGGGACCGGAACATCACGGTGAACAGACAGGCAGGCAACAGTGGCGTGCCCAGGATTTCATTTCAGGGGGGGCGGTCTGGAGGGGTACATACTAACCGTGAGGGGGGTCTGGGGGGCTGCCGCCCCCCAGAAATGGGGGTCTGGGGGGCGAGAGCCCCCCCGCGGGGTCAAGGGGCAGAGCCCCTTGTCAGGGGGGTTCGGGGGGCAGAATGCCCCCAGGGAAGAAAATTTTTAATTTAAGGTGCTAAAATACACTAGAAATTTTAATTCAAGATGATACTTATTACTAAATTTAAGGTTTTTTATATTCCTATCCATTTAAAATATGTGTTTAAAACGTTAATAAAAGGTTAATAGTTTTTATTGTAGTTTTATTTAACATGTATGCCTTAACTATTGAGCGGCAAAATCGATTTAAAATTGAAAAACTGAGATAAATTGTCAATTTAAACTACCCGCGAAGCGGGAAAATTTGGTTTTTTGACTATTAATATGCTTTTGGAAGGCATCAGGAAAGTTTCTGTATTAATATTTAAGAAAAAAAATTTTCTCTCCCAAAATTCAAAAAACGTAAGGGTCCCCCTTACGGAAAATCCGGCTTCGCCGGATTTCGGGGGGGGGGGGCCCCCCCCCCCGCCCTTCCCCCCCTGGGCACGCCACTGGCAGGCAAGGGCGGTAAACCTTTCCTGGGTCATGCAAGATCTTAAGTAAGTTTTAATTCGGCGCATAGCAGAAAAGGAGCGCTCTCCAGTTGCGGTTGTTATTGGAAGAGTGGCGAATACAATATTTTTAAACTCACTGTGACACTAATGTTTTGAATTATAAATAATTCCTTTTTTATAAATAAGAGCTTTTATGAACCTAAATCACTCTAAATAATGCATTTTAGATAGCTTTAATACATTACAGAGTGATTTGGAAAAAAAAATTTTTTTTCTAAATTTTTAAAAAAACCAAAGGGGGGACCCTTACGAAATTTTTTGCCTTCCCAGAATTTGAGGGGGGGATTAATCCCCCCAATCCCCCCCCCTGGCTACGGACTTGTTTCTAGAGGGGGGTCAGGGGTAAAAAATTCGGAAATTTGGGGGGAGCGGGGGCCCGTCTAGGGGTGGGGTCCCAAAATTTCGAGGCTAAGGGGGGGTGGACCCCACCCTGCCTCCCCTTTCTCACCTATGGTCGCAAGAAAGCTAACACTCCTTTAAAAATTACTGCGCAGAAAAACCAGCAAAAAATTATGGATTTTTGCTGTTGCAGACAAAGTTGCACATGTGCGACCGACTATTCCAGCAAATTTTAGTCAAAATTATAATAGACATTCTCATTTGTTACATATTTGTAATATAACATGAGAATGTCCGACTCTAATCTACACTGAAATTCTGAACAAAATTTCGCTAAAAAATCGCTCATGCTTAAAGTGTTCTTTTATCAGACCTGTGCACTGCCATCCCCCAGGGTTTTATTTGGGGGGCAACTTTTTTGAAACGGGGGGCAAGCAAGGGAGAAAAAAAAGAAAAGAAGAAAAAAGAAGGGAAAAGGGAAAAAAGGAACAAAAAAAAAGCGAAAATAAGGTAAAAATCAAGTCTAAAATGGCTTAAAATACATTGAAATAGGCTAAAAACTGCAAAAAATTGGCAATGATGGCATCATCATCAGTCAAAATAACGCCTCATAATTTTAGGGTACTTTTTCATTTTTTGGTGGGGGGCAAAGGTGGGCAGCCTCCGGATTTTGGGGGGTATACCCGACCACCGAAATTGGGGAGGGTGTCCCAAAAAAATTTTTGGGGTATACCTCAAATACCCCATTTTTAGCGTTTTTAGTTTTGGGACCCCCCAAATTTTAGGGGGTGTCCGGAGTACCCCCAAATTTTAGGGGGGTGTCGCCTATAACCAGGATTTCTTAAGTGTATAACCCCCCAACCCCCCCCCCCTTCCCGCCCACCTATGGGGGAGCAAATCCTCCAATAAAGCGGGGGGCAATTCCAGACCGTGCACAGATCTGTTTTATGTCTTGCAAAAATAATTGCTGTGCAAAAAAGCAACATTGA
>JASAMX010023030.1:0-12010 GCA_030248175.1 Microlaimidae sp. YZB2_3 | reverse complement strand
TTGCAGTTTGTTAATTTGTGTGTTGGATGTTGGAACACCTATGCTGCTCATGTACAACGTTAAATAGTAAGATCAATATCAGGCGAAATAAAAAATCCTTTAGACGAAGACCTCAGAATGGGTGAACACTACATGCAGTGAACACTCTAGCGGTAAAGGTTGCCAACATCGTTAGACCCAACATGTTGGACGAAGAGTCTCAACCATAGGGGTAAAATATTTTTTGCCCCTCCTGGCTTGTTTTAGCGTCTGCCTTTTGCATCTACATAGGGAAGAATAAGTTTCAAGTAATGCAACAACAACAAGGGGGTTACGGAAGGCAGTATGCTCTCGGGAGAGAAATTTTTTTATTTACGGCGCTAAAATGCGGTGGAAATTTTAATTCCAGTTGATACTTAAGAAAATTTAAACTTTTTATTCCTGCACATTTAAAACATGTGAACGTTAATAAAAGGTTAATAGTGTTTAACTATTGAACAGCATAATCGATTTGAAATTAAAAAAAACTAAGAAAAATCGTCAATTTAAACTACCCGCGAAGCGGGAAAATTTTGGTTTTTTTGATTATTAATATGCTTTAGGCATATTAATAATCAAAAAAATCAGGAAAGTTTCTGTATTAATATTAAAGAAAAAAACTTTTCTCTCCCAAAATTAAAAAAAAAACGGAAGGGCGTACGAAAAAATCCGGCTTCGCCGGATTTCGCGGGGGGGGGGGGCGACCGCCACCCCTAACCGACGACGATTTCAAAATTCTTAACGACTTAATTCAATACCTAACGACGATTTCAAAATAATACGTGGCAAAACTTCTTGAAACAAATTATTAAAAAATTGATAGAAATAAAATAAAACTCGAGGTTTAAATTATTATCGGGATGCGTGATCGATGTGTCATTAGATAACTAATGAATTTAGTATACACGGACACCATAAGTGGTATAGGCTATAGCAGAAAAAGTTAACGCCAGGCAAAACAGTCGGATAATTTAAAAAAAGAATAACTTTATTTTGTATGCTTTTAGTGCAGTACCCATAAACCAAATTTTAGGCAATCGCTGTTTCGCGTTTTTTTACAAGAAGTTGAGATCATTCAAAAGCCCGGCTGCGGGCTAAGATTTTTTTGTTCCGTCTTATATTTGATCTTAAAGGACATAAACTACCTAGCTCTTTGCTTAAAACATTTTTTATTTTATATTAAACCAAACTGTTGATATAAGTTATTAAAAATATTCTTTTTAGGTGTAGTTGTTACGAGAGAAAGCAATCAAAACACTGTTTCTAAGGTATTTATTTTTACAATACTGTATTTTTTGTTACTAGAGTTTAGCTAACATTTTTTCTGGGTTTTAGTTGTAAATTTTTTGTTCAATATAATAAATGTTATCCCATCAATATTTCGTAAGTAATGACAAGTATGTTGAAAAATCTATCATGGACGTACCCAGGGGGTTTTTAGAACAAGCACTGAATAAAATGCATTTTTTGTGAAAAGAAACTAAATAAAATGCTTAGTTAGTTTTCAAAAATGTCGCGCCTTCGGCGCGCTTTTTTAATTGTTTATTTCTTCCAATAATTTCTTTTTTTAATATCAGAAGTTTTACCCCAAAAACCTTTTGGGTGTATACCCAAAAACATTCAAAACCAGTTTTTGTTTTCACAAGCAAAAAAAGTTGATTTTTCATTATTTAAAATTTCACCAACACATAGTGTAATCTCACAACCACTGAGTTTAAATTCACAAGCATTTTAAAATGTGTTTCCAAAACGTATTCCAAACTTATATTAAAATTGTAAAACAGTTTTATAATTTAAAGTTTACTGCAAACGTATTAAAATATTTAAACGCATTTTAAAACCCACGCCAAAAAGACGTTTTTTTTTCAAATCCTAAACTAGATTATTGTTGTTATGTATTATGGGCTTATCTGCTTTATGTGCTTAGAATTACATATTTGTGCACTGCCCCAAACCCCCAAGGTTTTATTGAAGGGGGGGGGCAATTCCAAAATGGGAAGGCACGGGGGCAACTTTTTTAAAACGGGGGAGGGCAATAAAACGGGGGGCACGCAGGGAAGAAAAAAAGTGAAAAAAAAAAGAAGGGAAAAGGGCAAAAAAGACAAACAAAGCCAAATTAAGGTAAAAATAGGTGTAAAATGGCTTAAAATGCATTGAAATTGGTTTAAAAACTGTAAAAATTTCATGATGATGGCGTCATCATAGGTCAAAAATGGCGTCATAATTTTAGGGTACTTTTTCATTTTTTTTGGGGGGGGGCAAATCCTCCAATAAAGCGGGGGGGGGTATTTGCAGACCATTAACCTTTTCTACCCCCCACTTCTGAGTGAGGGGGGGGGTTAAACCCCCTTCTCAGAATTGGGGGGGGGGTTAACCCCCCCAACCTCCCCCCCGTGCCCATGTATGGGTAGAACCCCAGACCTCCAGTTAAACTGTCGTTTGCCGAGGGCCCTGTCTGTCAAAGACGTAGTGTGTTTAAATTAATTTTTTTACTGTTATGTAGTATTGTGACACTTTCACGCTATTTTTACCTGTTTTTTAGAATTGCGAAATATAAAATTATTTGATTGGTTGATGTTATTATTATAGTTAAAATGCAAATCACATTTGTATTTTTATGGTGGCTCCGGATTTCGAGCTCTTGAGCGGCGGATCTTTGCTTTAAGCTTCAGAAACCCGCAGCTCCAAATTCGGCCCTATTTTTTTACTAATTTTATAAATATATAAATAAAAAGTAGAAATTATTTTTCTTTAAACTTTTTTAAAACTATTTTTTGAAACTTATTAAAAACACCTAATCCTAAAACTGCGGATAGAATAGTTTGAAATATATTTAAATTTTAAGTTTTTTAAAATTACTCATTTAAGGTATAGAGTTTTGGAGCTTCCGCCACTTTAATTGGCTAAATGTCTGGAGCATAATATTGAAAGGTAGGGAGGGAAACTACTAAGAAAGATACAAATAAACTTTTGTTTTACATTTCAAACCTGTGCACGGCCTGGAAATACCCCACCCCGGTTTCTCCTCCCCAATTTTGAAATTCCCCCCAATAAAACACCGGGAGGGGGCCAGTACACAGGTCTGATGATTGCTTTGCTTTCTATTATGATGTTTAAATTATAAATTTTATTAGTGACAATACTAAATTAAAACTAAATTTGGTAAGTAAACACTATGACAAGATAATATATAAATCAGTTTTTTATTAAATTTTAGCAGGATAGATTGGGAGTGATTTCTGAACCAGCGGCACTTTCCGCTTCTTGGTCGGGTGGAACCACCCAGTCCCCGTCTACAAACGGACACTCCGGTACCACCGCGGAAAAGACCAGTCTGACCCCCCAGAGGTCCAAAAGCGTAGACCTAGACCACGGACCCCAACCAGGTATATAATCAAGTAATTTTCCTCACAAATAATGTAATGTATCATGTATGCAGTCTTGGGGTTTTGAGTTTTTATGTGTGTGTCCACAAGCTATCAATAAATTTGCCCTGTAATCAAAGCCTTATGAGGGTGATTTGGCGAATTAATTTCCATGAAATTGTCTGGAAGCAAAATTTCAGTTAGAGTCCCCCTGTGGCTTCCTAAAAAATGTTTTACATGATTTTTTTAATGTTTCGAAGGTCTGTTAACAAACTATAGTTTAATAAAAAAATGTTTTAGCCTTATTTTAAATATTTAAGTAAATGATGGTTTAAAAAGTTAGCATAAAATTATTATTTTGATAATTTTTTTTGTCTACTTATTGATAAAACAGTTGTTTGCCTTGTTTTTTTTTGTTATTAAAAACAAAAATTCAATCATATTCGAAGCAGTCGGTTACTTTAAAAAATCTCAAAACATATTATTATTGTAATACAAACTTAGGCATATTTTGAGAGAAATAAGATGTGTTTGTCTACTCTTGCCTCAAAATGTTAGATAAGATAATCCTAAATAAAATATAATATAATATAGATAATATATAATAATATGGAATCCCCTATTATTATATCTTTTGAATTTTTAGTGTATTATTATTTAAAGTTAAAAATTTATTTTACGCTTGCTGAATATATTTTTGAAAATTGTTCAGTTCACATTTAAACTTTTACGATATCAAATTGAACCTAACCTTTTATTCATTTGTATTTTTTTAAAATAAAAAAAAACCCCGCTCAAACATAAAGTAAAAGTGACGCTGAAGATTCAATGAAAAAAAGATAAACAAATTAAACCACACGACTGAAAGTAAACAATCTCACTCACTATTGAAAGCGCTGTTTTTCTATTTGATTTTCGTATTTACACGTGACACCTAGCTGGCGGGATGGTCACTTCTGTTCTTCGTAATTAAGTTTTACATTAAATGTATACTAGAACACAATAATTCGGCCATTTATTCATTCCGATGTTAAGTTAAACCATTACATTATAAGTGTCAATATTTTTAGTTAGGGTTTGTATAATTCAATCCTTTTCTTAAACAATTTTTTAGCGAAGAGTTTTCTGAGAGGTAAACTACTCGCTACCGAAAGGCTATTTTTTGTTTGATTTGAAATAATAATTATAAATTGCTACGACAAAAAAGTCAGAATCGGTATAAATACACGAATTTATAGTGACACTTCAATATGAAAGCGCATTCATCAGAATTTATAAAATATATTATAATTCAGAGTCATTTTTTGTAACAATTTTGTTTCGTTATGTGAGTCCCCTCCTGAAATCTGGTGAAGTCGGATTTTTTCGTAAGAGACTTTACGTTTTTTTTTTTATTTTAGGAGAAAATTTTTTTAAATTTTAGTAAAGAAAGATAAAAGTTAAAAAATACTAGTTTTAAAACATTTTATTATAGTATAGTCTGTTCAAAAATAATTGAGACGCAAAAAATGTAAATTTTAAAATGTTATTTTCGGGAACGGCAGCACGAATTAGAACAATACCTATATCAATCAGTGTGTAGCTTAGATTTTGAGCTATCGTTTGAAACTAAACGAAAATAAAGTTCATCAATGACGTCCATAGATGAACCCGGTCACTGAAGCTAGGGGGTGGGTGTTTACCCCGAGTAAATGACATTTCAAAATCTAGGGGGAGGTCGACAAGTTTCAGGTTATTCAACAACAACAACAACCCCCCTAGCTTGATTTAGGGTCGATGGAGCCTAGGGAACTTAGAGTTGGAACTTGGAGCCAAAAATAGGGAACTTGGAGCCGTAAGTGGGGATCTTGGAGCTGTAAGTCGGGAACTTGGAGCCAAAAGTAAATATCGCTAAAACGTGTACCTAAGCCTAAGCGAAACCTAAATTTAAGCCCAAACCAATTTTTTTCTGAAAGGCTCTGAAAGTTTCCTTTGCTCGTGGCTCCAAGTTCCCAAAAAATTTCCAATGGCTAAAAGTTCCCTGCTTATGGCTCTAGAGACCCCGTACCCCTAGCTTTCTAGAGGGGGAGTCTACCCGGGGTGGAAGATTTTAAAACCTAGAGGGGGGTCAGGTGGGGTCCAATGTCCGAAGCAAAATACTTTTAAACCATTAAAGGTTTAATAATAGTTTTTTTATAAGATAATACTACATTTTATTGAATAACAAAACAAGCGATATTCTAATATTGGTACAAAAAGGGTGTAAAAACATGAATTTGTGTTAAAAATTTACGTTTTTGGACGAAAATTTAGGATAAAAAAGTACTTAAAATTTTCTCGAGAGGGGAAGGGAGGGGGTCAAAGTTCAAAATCTAGAGGTGGGGTCAGGGGTAACAAATTCCAAAATTTTGGGGAGTAGGGGGCCCCTGGATTTATTTCTAGGGGGGGGGGCAAAATTTCGAGGCTATGAGGGTGGACTCACCCTCCCCCAGGCCAGGGGGGGGGTGCAGCTGCGCCCCCCCCCCCAAATTCGGCGAAGCCGGATTTTTTTGTAAAAGGGGAGAGAAAAAAATCACGTTTTTTTAAATTTTGGGAGAGAAAAAATTTTTTCTTTAATATTCATACAGAAGCTTTACTGATGCCTTCCAAAAGGTTCCCTGACAATTGACCCCCAGACAAATTGACCCCCAGCTTAATTTTAGGCTTCCTCTAAGGCCTTCAAATTTAAGGTTCGGCATGAACCTTTCCCTGCACCCCGCGCCTAAGCCCACCTACCTAAGCCCTCCCTCCGCCTAAGCCCCCGCCTAAGCCCCCTGAGCCTAAGCCAAAGTCTAAGCCCACACTTCAACCTAAACCTAAGTTTTAACATAAAACCTAATTTGACCCTAAGCTTAGGCCTATGCGCCGAAGCCTAAGCAAAAACTGTCGTGGGTGTCAATTTGTTGGGGGTAAATTGTCGCGACACCTTCCAAAAGCATATTAATAGTCAAAAAACCAAAATTTCCCCGCTACGTGGGTAGTTTAAATTGACAATTTATCTTAGTTTTTTGAATATAAATGTATTATCCCGTTCAGTAGTTAAGGCATACATGTTTACTAAAAATACTATAAACACTATTATCTTGTTGTTTCCATTAAATATTTATAGATGCTCAATTTTCCTTTTATGTAATTCTGAAATACTTTAAATAATGGAATTTGATTATTTAATTTTGTTATGTATATAAAATATTTTGTCCACAAGATAAATTCTGGCCATTTTCTTTCTGTCAAATTATTTTTACTTTTCATCATTAGCAATGTTTAATTCCAACTGTAAATTTAGTTTGTTTTTTTTTTCTTTTTCTATAAAAAATTTATAACGGAATACCCGAAAATTTCTGTGCTGGGGCATTGATAAAAAAAGTGCTCTAAGGTATCATTACTATTTAGCTTACACAGTTTACAAAGAGGATTATCTTTTTTTTTTAATAAGCTGCATATCCATTTTTGCGCAGCAATAATACGTCATAAATTCGAAATTGAAACGCTCTTAATTTAGTTTCGTCTGTTATTAAAATTGATTAGATAGAATTATAAAAATTTTAGAAAATAAACGTGCGGGCATGGGAAATTGGGCTAAGTTGAAGGCCGCTCTACGAAAACCTCACACAGAAGAAGGAAGCGAGACTTCCAAGCGCAAACCGTGCAAACTGCCTGGATTCCCTCACATGCCGGAATATCTCGTGTCCGACGACAATCGGGACGAAAGAACGGTAGTTTTATTACTTTATATTATATGTTTTGTTTTTGTTGTGTAGTTGTTATTTTTTGTGAAATATTGTTTAAGTAACTGACTTAAATTCGTAGTTTTTAAGTAATCGGGATTTTTAACGGGGAGAAGGAGTATAACCCCTCCCTCCAACCTTGCCCACCTATGATCGTATTCGTATGTAAAGGTTAGAAACTTATTTTGTTGTTTTAAGCTAATTGTGCGTTTTGGGAAGCAACAACTTTTTTGCCTAATTTATCCGCATCCCTGGTTTTACCTTTTTAAAAAAAATTAAGGCAAAAATAGTATAAAAATCTTAAAAATGAATTAAATATTTAAATTATTTTTAATTATTTACAACATAGTTTAAGTAGTTGAAAATTTTATTTAGAAACGGCTGGAAGAATATCTCAGAGCAGTGGTTCATATACCAAGATTCCGTAAAAAAAAGAGAAAGAAAGAAGAAAGAAAAGTTTATTTTTTTAGCAATACAAACCACAAAATAAATACATAAATTAGTAAAATTATATGAATATCACACAAGCATTACCAGGTATCAATATTTTATGTACAAATACAATAAAAAAAATTAAATTATTAAACACAATACATAGACAAAATAGGTAGGGAGACACCTTTAAAAAAATGTTTTACAAGAGAGTATTTTGTTAAAATTAAAATGTATTTTGTCACAAAATAAGATTTGTCATAATAAAACAGAAAAATATGGGCTGTGTGCGATCCAGTAGCAACACAGCTTTATTAATAGTGTATGAAAAAAAAATTAGATTGCTAAAAAAAATTGCTCAGAAGGCTGAGGCTTAGGCTTAGGCTTCAGCACTGATAATGAGCAATCACTTACTGAGTTTTGACAATTTATAACAAGTTCCTAAAGGTTTTAAGTGAATTGGTGGTAACCTGAGAGGCATTTAGAGAATTCCAACAGGGAATAGCTCGATAAGGAAAACAAAACTTTCTGACATTAATTCTGCATTCCTCGATTTGTAGTTTAAAAGGGTGACCTCGAGTGTTTTGGGTGTTAAAATTAAAAAAATCATTTGATTTGAGGCAAGATTTTCCATTAATTATTTTATATATTTCACACAGGTCAGTTTTAGTTCTTCTCACTGAAAGTTTCTCAAGTTTCAAAAAGGCTAATCTGTTTTCATAACTACAATAACCAAGACCACAGCATCTGAATAATCTTCTTGTGTAATATTTCTGAACTTTCTCAATTAAATTGACATCTTTTGTCAGATAAGGATTCCAAATTACACTTCCATATTCAAGCAGTGGGCGAATATAGGATTTATAAGCACATAACAAGTTTTGAACAGATTTAGCTGTAAAAGAACGAAAAATCAAAGCAGACCTTTTCATTGCTGAATCTGCAATTCTTTGACAATGGTGCGAAAACTTTAGGTCATGTGACATATAAATTCCTAGATCCTTAACCACAGTTGCCTTTTTTAAAGGGTTATTATTTATTTTATATTCATTACAGGTTAAATCATTAAAAGGCCCAATATGAAAAGTTTCACACTTATCCTCAGCCAGATTTAGCTGCCATTTTTTTGCCCACTCTGCCACACTGTCAAGATCTTTTTGCATATTTGAAGCCTGAAGATACATATCCTCTTTATTATTTGGAGAAAATTCTGTAAAAATCTTCGCATCATCTGCAAAAAGTTTAATTTTAGAGTTTTTAACACAATCAAAAATGTCATTAATGTATATCAAAAATAAAAGTGGTCCCAGAACTGAACCTTGTGGAACAGAACTGGTAACTTTGTAAGATGAAGAAGTGGAGTTGTTAATGACTACTTTTAAAGAACGATTGGATAAAAACGCCTTGATCCAATTAAGAAAATTTCCTGTGACTCCATATTTTTCTAATTTGTACAAAAGTTTTTCATGAGAAACTGTGTCGAAAGCTTTGGCAAAATCCAAATAAACCACATCTATAGATTTTTTGTTTTTCAGAGCTAAGGTCCAATCATTTAATGCTTCAATTAGTTGCGTAACAGTTGAACTTTTATCCTTAAAACCATGTTGAAACCTAGACAAAATGTTATGGAAAAAGGAGAAAAGTTTGTCACAAACTAAACGCTCCATTGTCTTGCAACAATTAGAAGTTAAAGAAATTGGACGATAGTTTTCTTTTCTGTTTTTTAATTTTTTTTTGAAAATAGGAATAACTAAAGCTATTAGCCAATCACTTGGAAGTTTTCCAGTTTCAAAAGATGTGTTAAAAATTTTGGCTAGTGGTTCGGCAATTACTTTGGCTAAGCGCTTTAAAAAATAGGCAGGAATACAGTCAGGCGTTTTGGATAGCTTATTTGGCAATTTTTTTAAAGCTTTTAAAACATCTTTTGTTGAAAATTTCATACTAGTTAGTATGTTTGTATTTTCCGCCTCAAAAGGTGGAAGATTTCCATCATCACGAGTGAAGACGGAACTGAAATATTCAGCAAATATTTCAGCCTTTTCAGAATCTTCCACTGCATGAGTAGTTTTATTTCTGACCAAAGCTGGAATATAACTTTTTGATTTAATTTTTTTGTTAACGAATTTGTAAAAACTTACTAGGTCTCCTCTATTAAGTGTTTGTTCTTCTAAAAAAATATGGTGCTTTTTGACTGCTTCTGCATATTTTTTATTAATTGATTTGTATTCCTCTTTAATGTTTTTGTCTTTTCGTTTATGCCAAAGTCTCAACTTCTTTTTTTGAAGTTTAATAATGTTTGCAGGATATTTGGATTTTTTATTATTTTTACTAACAACTTTGGTTGGAACATGTAGGTTTATTCCTTCAAGAAGTTTGGATTTAAAACATTGCCATTGTTCTTCAACACTTTTACAGTCTTTAAAAAGTTCATCCCAATTATGAGAAGCATAAAGTAAAAACATAGAATCATAGTCAGCTTTTTCAAAATTAGGAACAATTATAGCTGGTTGTTTATTTGTAACAGGAGATTTAAAATTAGCTTCAAATGCAAAAGTTATTGATGAATGATCAGAGTTCAAAAAATTTGGCGCTGTTTCTACTGATCTAAATATATCTACATCCGTAGTAAGAATTAAATCTAGATAGTTTGCCCCTCTTGTTGGGGATTGTACAAGCTGGCTTAAACCTAACTCACTAAATAAAACAAAATAGTTGTATTCATTTTGATAATTAGAAACTATATTCATATTGCCCCAATTAATTCCAGGGAGATTGAAATCTCCTGTAAGAATGACAGTTCCTTTAAAATCAAAAACAAGAAATCTTAAAAGTTCAAAAATAAGAGTATCTTCTATTCTAGAAGTTTGTGGGCGTCTATAAAGACAAATGAGTCGGATATTTAAGTCCTTAAATATTACATCACATGCTGTAATCTCAATTTCTGAATATTTTGGTTTAATTTCTATTTCAAAAACATGATACTTTTTCTTTATAAATGTAAGAACACCCCCATGGTTAGTTTTCCTTGGTCTGTCATATCTAAGTATATGATAGGAATTCATTGGATCAAGTAAATTATTGGTAATTTCAGAAGAAAGCCAGCTTTCAGTCACGAGGATAAAATCAAAAAAAGTATTATTATAAGTTGCATCATTTCCAGAGGTCAAAACATTAAACTCTGCTAAGGAATTTCTTATACTTCTGGCATTACAGCATAATGCTTGAAGTACTGTGCTGCCAGTGGGTCGCAGAAACTCCTATGCAGAGTTTATTGTTTTTTCCTCAACAAAAATTTTTTTTGCATAGGTGTCATACAAATAAGGGTCCCCCAAATTATCATACCGAATGTACACTTTTGACTGTGGGTGTTTTATTTTATGCAGTTTAAGGGTGTCAAGTAGTTTGGATTGAGTTTTTTTGCAGGTGTTTGGGTTTTTTTTTCCTTTGATTCTTTCCAACTGATTTGCTAGACAATTGCCCCTTCATTAATCTGGGTTTTGAAGCCTTATAGTGTCCCATGCGAAAAAAGTGTCGTAATTGGGTATAACTTTATTTTTTATTGTTTTGATTCAGCTTGTCTATTAGCTCCTTAACCAGTGCTGCATCATTATTGGATTCAGGGTAGCCCTGTAATAACAGCAAATGGTCCATGCTCCTTTTTAGCATCTAGTTTAGAGACATGGTCTTCAAACATGTTGTTCAGCACTGGTATTAACTGTTTGATGACCTGCTGGCAGACATGAGCCACGATGGCTGAAAAATCTTTAGACTGGGAGAGAAAACTGGGTATATCCTCCAATTTTCTGACCCTGTTCTCCAGTTGCTTTTTCTAGTAATCCAGGCATCCCTTTCTGTTTCAAGCTCAGTAATTCTGACACGAAGCATATCAATTTTTGGCTGCACTGGACTGGTTGCTGGTCCTACAGGTGAAAGGCTCATTTTTTTGTTAACTCCAAAAAGATCCAGTGAGAACTCCAAAACTTCCATATTTTGCAAATTTTATAATTTTTTTTATTAACAAGTTATGAGCTACTCTGGTTTGGGCAAATACTGACATTGAACATTTATTTTTTGATAACAGCTCTAATTAATGAACAAGTTTTTATTTCAAAACAAGCATAGTTTTTATTTTCCATTTACTTTGAAACAGCTTCATTGAATTCCAAAATCTAATTATTTCATTTAGTTGCCCGTCCATATTAGAGTATTATTCGAAACTATCATGGACTATTAAAGACTAAGAAAAGAAAGATTTTGTGGAGGTGTCCGGAAATTTTGTCTTCTACATGTCGTCTTTCAACATCTCGTCTTCTACATCTCGTCTTCGGAAAACTCGTCTTTTAAACATATCGTGTCTTCGAAAAACTCGTTTGGATGTAATTTTGTAAACGTACTTTTATCAAAATAATGTTCCACCCATATAAAGATAAAATTTTCTTTATAATTTTG
>JASAMX010023026.1:0-10610 GCA_030248175.1 Microlaimidae sp. YZB2_3 | reverse complement strand
CCTTAAGCCGATTTAGAACATGTGGTGCCCAGTAACAAACAAAATTTATATATTAAACAGCTTGCACTAGCGAAACTATTAGAAATTAAACAGAAGAAAGCCACTTCTTTTTACGCAAAGATAAAAACTATGTTAAATGTACTTTATTTTTATAGTATTATATGAATTTGTGTTAAAAATGAAGAAAAATTTTTTAAATGGCAAATCGTCGATTTGAAGTAAATTCCATGGCTTTCGATAGTTTACTTATTTGGAAATTTTAGGTTTTTGGAAGGTCACATAATTTATTTTGTATTTTGAAAACATAATGAAAATGATGTGTAGTGCGCGCTTTTTTTGATCAAACACTTTGTGTTTTTTTATAGGCACCTTGCACTGGAACTCGGTTCATAAATGTAGCTTTCGATCCGTTGATCTGCATACTACGAAAGATAAATAGGAGATACGGTAATTATCCATTATGGTGACACTTATGTATATTGCATACTTCATGTATAAACCGAGTTCCAGTGCAAGGTGCCTATAGTTTTTAGCGCAAGAACCACCATGTTTTGTGGCACGGTCGGTTAGCGCGTTTATCATTAAAACATCGGTTCGAAAGTTTGAGCTTTCAGTGCCTCCCACTAAAAACATATTGGAAATGTTGTTTTAAAATAATGACGTATTTTGGACTTTTTGAATAATTTTTTAAATAATTCATATAGATACAAAAATAAAAAAAGCTACATTTATACACAACATCCGGTTATTCGTTAATTAGTCGATTTTTTTTTGTTCAAGCATTTTAAAATATTACAATACACTGTAATTAAAATAAATCAAAAAAATTATTTAAGTAAAACAAGGTAAATTTTGCTGTGTATTGCAAGTGGTTTATACTACTAAATGCTGTGAAAACTGTAAAAATTGCCCGAAAAAACCTTTTTGCATTAAATAAATGTCCGGTATGCAATTTCTTTTTTCTTGTTCCGTTATTTCTAGTACATTTTTCAGAGCTGATATTCTTTATTTTATTTAAAAATTTTAGAATTCTAATGTCGGCGTGGTCAAAGTGGTGTATCTTTTTTTCTTTTTTTCTTGGCTTAGCTGTAAACGTAGTACGTCCTGAAACGTACTGTGGGCTAAGAACAATAGTTGAAAACAATCAAATTCGAAGAGACGTTGGAGCTTTATTGGTTGGTCGAAAAAGATTAAGAAATGTGTTTTCATGTTTTGCGTGGTGCTGTTTTCACGAATCAAATGGTAAAAAATCATTAACATCATTTTTATTTTACATGAAAGTTTGTTAGAAAACTTGCGCAAGTATTGTTTTGTATTATACTTTTAAAATGTTTTAGTTCTAAAAATAACTTAATATTGTTTTATTTAGGATGCAATTCAATAACTTTTTATCCAAAACCAGAATACTGGTGTTATATGTATTTTTGTGAAAGTGAAGAAAAGTGTCCAAAGGAAGATTATGAAGGCATAACCACAATGTACATGATTCCACCATTTATACACGTAATAATTATATTTTTAGTGATCTATACTTCATGACTTACGCACGCACGCACGCACGCACGCACGCACGCACGCACGCACGCACGCACGCACGCACGCACGCACGCACGCACGCACGCACGCACGCACGCACGCACGCACGCACGCACGCACGCGCGCACGCGCGCGCGCACGCACGCACGCACGCACGCACGCACGCACGCACGCACGCACGCACGCACGCACGCACGCACGCACGCACGCACACACACACACACACACACACACACACACACACACACACACACACACACACACACACACACACACACACACACACACACACACACACACACACACACACACACACACACACACACACACACACACACACACACACACACAAATACACACAGAGAAAGAGAGACAAATTCATTTTTTATCTCTGAACATCAAAAAATATACTACCACGGTAACAATTTAAATTTAAAAAACTTGCAAATATTGAGTCCCAGCCAGCACGTCTCCAGCAGAAAACTTTACATTTACGTGAGGGGAGGTGGAAATAATACTAACTTTTTAGCGGCACGAAAAGGCTGCAGTGATGCAAGGTCTAATGGAGATTTTTTTAAGAACTACAGTAGTTACAACATTGCCTAAAATCAACTGACGACTTAAAATTAAAATTTTCGAAACGCAGGGTCATTATGTCTTGGTTTCCGTGTTTTGCATAAGTTGCTGACTTGCTTGCTGAATTTTTCATACAAATAATGTGCTCAGGTAAAAAGGTAACTGGTGAAATTAACGAACAAAAAAAGCTTTAATTTTAATGTTACTAGTGAATGCTGCTGTATTAGCAGCATAATATAAGTTTTTTTTTGTTATTACATACAATGTATTTTGATTCAACAGCTATACTTAATATTATTATATAGAGGCTTCCGGTTCCAAAAGGCTTATTTACAGCAGCTCCTGAAACTGATGGGAATGAAAAAGCTGGTAACAAAGCTGAAACAGGGACAAATAACGAAGCGGACAGTAAAGCAGGAGAAAAAGCGTTGGCTGGAGTTGTCAAAGAAGAAGCTAATACTAACACAGAAGCTCCTAAAGATGCAAATGCAGATATAAGTAGAACTGATAAATTAGAGAGCTAAAGAAGTTTTAACTCAAAAAAGCAATGTCACTAATTAAAATCCTATAACGCCCAAAACAAACTACTCCTTAAACGACACACATATCCTTTCAAATATGACATTTGACTTTTTTAAATGTTTAAGTTTAAAATATTTAAAATTTTCAGCTCAATCGGTTTATTATTAAGAAAAGTGGTACTGTATGATCCGGGCGTTATAGGTTAAGTACAAAATTTCTATAAACAGAAAAAATTAATAGCTTTATACCCTGGGGTAGGTTGTTCAAATAGATATAAAAGGCTAAATAACTTAAGGCCTCTTATGTCGACGGTAACTTGCTATTTGAGTTGTTACTCGCTAAGGAACTTAAAGGAGCACTATCACAAATCAAATTTTTATATCCCCCGAACCGGACTGCTCGTTTAATTCCGAACGTACCTAATTCAAATTCGGTATATGGAGTGCTTCACTACAAAGCCACGGTATTTTTAAATTTCAGCACGATCCGTTTATTATTAAGGGAGAAATATGTGTTGGGCGATATAGGAATTTGATTTGTGACAGTGCTCCTGTAAGTCGCGTTGTTCAAAGATAAGGTAAGTCCTTTAAATAAATAAATAAGTCGAACATTTAGGTCAATACCAACTTTCTGGACGCTGTCATTTTTTATTTTTATTTTAGAAATTATTGGAAATTTGATCAAAAGGAGATCTAGAAATAACTTTGTCATTTACATTTACGTCTCTTTACGTCTCTAGTACATTTACGTCTCTTTTATTAATTAGCTTAGATTTTTTTAAAAACTAAACTGATATAATAATGCACATCTTAATACTTCGAAGATCAAGACTTCTGAGCAAATAATTATCTATACGTAGTGTGAATGAAAGTTAATGAAGCTGTTTTATAATACTTAAAACACGAAAATATTAGTTTTCGTACATATGCTTATGGCTGCAGGAAGTGAAAACGCAGGAAATCAAGCTCTCCGTTTACAAGCCGCCCCACGTTTAAATGGTAGCGATTTGCTAACTGCTGCAGGAAACACATCCTCTGGAAATTTCGCCAATGAAACAGGTCTTTTAGGAATACAAATTTTAATACTGATATTCGTATTGAGATTTTTCTAATCAGTAATTTCCAAATTTATATCTATATTAATTACAACAACACTAACGAAGGAAAAAAATATTTTAAGATTTTTTTTTCTAAAATCTATATTTATTATTTCGGCATCAAATTTTTTCGTAGCAAAATTTTATGGGCTCCTATTTAATATTACGTGGTTGAGACCGAAAAAATTAGGATAATCACTTTCAACAATAAATCTCGAAATTTATATGATTTTTTTCTGTTTTTGTTGATTTTATGGTTTATGCTTAGACTTACTCAGCATGCAGGCTTACACCAAGATCTTATAATCAACCTTATTATGTGAAGGCGGATTTTGTTGTGTGAATCTATTCTAAATAAAATGAATAATTCTGCAGAATTAAAACGTGCGACTTTCACTGCGCGCGGCAGTTTGTCGAATGACAATTTAACCTTTTTACACCAAACCGGAATATTTATTCACTTTAAAATTGTTCGAAAAAAAATTTCTTTGACCTCAATCAAATCCTGGTTCACTAAATTAAAGTTTCATTTCTAATGATTAAATTAAAAAAAACATTTAGTAATTTTTATTTATCTCTATAGAAGTCAATAATTGTAAACAAGGGTTAATAAATTTAAACTTATGAAATATATAAAAATTGTTAGTAAAGGACCTGATTATCAAAGCTGGATCGAATCTTACAATGTTTAAAAATACTACGGAGGCTTACTTGACTGGAAACTACACAAATGGTAATTTCACAGAAAATTACAGTCAAAATTATTCAAACTATACAGAATCTTTCGCTTTCGGGAATGCGACTTTATATGAAAACTTTTTTAATGTAACATCCGAAGGTGAATGGACTAATTTTACAAGCGAAGAATTCATTTTTGAAAACGCTACAGCCTATTTTCAGACGCCCACACCGCCTTCATATCTTATTCCTACACCCAGAGATGTAATCTGGTTTTTTATTTGTTTATATTCAAATTTTTTAATTTTTTGGGTTCTAGAGTATTAGACTTTCACAACAAAAATCAAAAAAAGAGTATTTCCAATAGTTAGCATCAAGTACTAGTGATGTTTTTTGGAGCTCTGAGATCAGGAGCTCAAGCTTAAATAAGCTTTAAAGTGTTCATTTAAAGGGGTGAGGCTCCGGAGCTCCCTCAGATTTACATGATCGAAGCTCTGGAGCATGATATTGGAGGGTATAAACCACTTAAAATTACAGATTTTTTTAAGTAGGCAAGTATGACTTTTAACTTAAGTGTAATAGGTTAGAGTTGGAGGTAAGTAGGCTTCAACTAAACCTGCCTCGAGGGCAGGTATGAGATAGGATGTAGGCGTATAGGAAGAAAATTTTTTTAAGAGTATGAAGAAAACAGAAAAAAATTGGCTAAAACTACATCAGAGTGACCGGCAAAATACAACAAATTACTGCAAAATAGACTTTCTATGTATACTTGGAGGTACATTTGTTTAGTTTTGATTTAAAATGTCCAATTTTTAGATAACGGAAGTGAGTTTGCTACCTTCTACATTAAACATACCGCTACCTAGCACGGAAACACCTCACACTCATGATTTTCACGAGTTGATTAATATTGGAACCACATCCGTTTTATCGCCGCCGTATATAAATATAACTGTTTTTCCTGATGAATTTATAAACGGTTCAGTTAGACAAAATGTCAACGGAACATCAACAGGAATAAGCGAATTAAATACCACGATTACAATTCCAATTAATGAAACATTTTTTAATCAAACTCTGACTTTTGAAAATAAAACAACGAGCACGGTTTTCGAGTTTGGATACATTTTCACAACTAGCTTAACTAACGCCACCAATATTGATATAGTATAGAAAAGAAAACTATCATATTTTTGAAAACAAAAAATATACGATAATTAATGTCTCACTTTTACATCCCAACTAAATGCGATCAAATGGTTTTCGAGAAAAAATTATAAATTAAAAAAGAATTAACATATAAAAATTAGGCAAATAATTTCAATTATAAATGCAGGATTTTAAAGTATTGCTGAGATTTTTATACAGTTTCATATTTTGTTAATTTTGTTGACAGTTTGAACTGTTGTTATAATTTACAAACGATGAATGAACATCTTATATGTTTTTTAAAGTTTTTTATATGGCTAATAAACCTTCAATTTCATTTATTTAATTTGCAGTGTTTTTTAATGTAAAAAACATCTTAAAGCTAAATCAAGCAACTTTTAAAGGTTTTTTTTAAAAAGTTTTTGAAAAGGCATATCCCTTATTCAGCAAAAATTATTTTTTTGTTAGAAGTGACACTTTTATCCATGATTTTCTCTTTGAAGTTTTTTGTCTATCATGTAATCTCTTATATAAATTGTTAGAAATTTTTGGTAAATTCGGTAAATCAAATTTTTGCCACCATTGACCAGGTGAACGCGGTTTGTTTTTAAGCCACAAAATTGAGAAAAAGAAATCTACGTGTAAAATTGTTCCTGCATAATTAATTATTATGAAAAAATTAATCTTCAAGTATTTTTAATTAATTGCGCAGGTTTCAGTGGGGGGGGGTCTACATTTTCTGAAAAGATTCCTTCATTCTTAACATCCTTCTGGATATTATTCTTTTCTTTTATTGGCGACATCATTTCCAAACAGTATTCAATGGAAAGAAACGGAGAGCGCCATCGACAGTGGTGATTCCACAACACGACCTTCAAATGGCGTCGGGTATGGGTACCCGACGAAACGACCGTTTTTCTGGTGGCTAAAACGAAAACCAAAACCTCGCGTAACTTCTCGACCAAAATCTCTCGTGCGACCTCTAACTCACAAGCCTTTTTTCTGGTGTGCGCTTTAACCTTGGTGTAAACTAAACTTTACGACTTCTTCTGTTTAAATCAACCATTTTAGCAGTTTTAAGTTAAGGTAAGTTTTTCAAACATTATTAAGTTAAGGTAACTTATGTACTTAAAGTCAGTTAGGTCTTAATTTCGGCCACAGATTGTGAAACTGGCCGTTACATCAAAGATCCTAAATTTTAAAGAGTTAACACATTCTTTTTTAAAAAAATTAAAACATTATTGTGCATTCTTGTAGACTTAAACTATAATAATACCGAAAATATACTGAATAAAATAACGGCAAAATATGTAACAATTTTTAAAAATACAGTATACTGTGTGAACGCAATTCAAGGTGGACTTGCTTCAAGTGGGGGCTTTTAAATAGGGTGTGCCCTAGTTAAGGCACAACCTAATTGAGCCTTATCATCGTCTTAAATACGCATTCTTTTTAAAGTTTTTCTTAATTACATTGTATAGGGCCATTACGCGCCACAATTATTTCAAACGCGTCAAAAGCAAAATTATAATTTTAGCATTAAAAAATCCCAACCGAGGTGTGCTATTAAGCCTGTTTATAAGAAATGGTTGCACCCCAAAACATTATTTTTGTATGTTATATATTTTTACTAACAATTATAATTGGTTTTTATGTTCTTAATTTTCTTTGGTAACCACGTCGTTGATAGAAATTATTAATTATAATTCATTATTTAAATGCTGCTTCAGCGATTGCGTTGAAGACGTTTAACAATTTATTATTATTATTATTATTTTTATTATTATTATTATTTTTATTATTATTATTACTTTTATTATTATTATTATTATTATCATTATTGTTATTATTATTATTTTTATTATTATTATTTTTATTATTACTATTTTTATTATTATTATTATTATTATTATTATTATTATTATTATTATTATTATTATTATTATTATTATTATTATTATTATTATTATTATTATTATTATTATTATTATTATTATTATTATTATTATTATTATTATTATTAGTTAAAATAAAAATAATAACAATTATATTTAATAATAATAACAAAAATTAATACTAAAAGTCAAATGTACATAATAAAACATTGTTCACAAAGGTATATTACCTATCCATGTTGTACGCAAATCCACGACAAACACGTATAAAAATAGCTCTATTAAAAATTTATATTCAGAGGATTTTTTTATCTTGCTTGTGTGTTCTATAAATTGTCGTGCAAGCCGTCCGTCTGGCCGTGCGGAGTTTTTAGAGCCGTAAAAAGTAACTGGGGCCTTTGGAATTTTTTAGGATCCGGGAGCCGCTGACAATGGGAACTTGGAAGCCCGGCTAAAAAAACCATGTAGATTTAGGTTTTAACGATTTAGGATCGATGGAGCCTCGGGAACTTGGAGCTGGAACTTGGAGCCAAAAATAAGGAACTTGGAGCCGTAAGTCAGAAACTTGGAGCCATATGTTGGGAACTTGGAGCCGAAAATAAAAATCGCTAAAACGTTTACCTAAGCCTAAGCGAAGCCTAAATCTAACCCCAAACGAATTTTTTCTTAAAGGCTCCAAGTTCCCATTGCTCGTGGCTCCAAGTTCCCAAAAATTTTCCATGGCTCCAAGTTCCCTACTTGTGGCTCTAAAAACCCTGTACCGTTTTAACAACTTTAAGTAAAACAATCGGCTCTTATTTTCTCACTTATCGTCTTATTTATGTTTTTTTTCGACTCATAGTTCAAATAAAATTCGATAAATCATTGCATTGGTTCAGCGAATGTGCATTTTGCAGACTGGACTATTCTGTTATAGAGTTGGTTTTAATTTTTGATGTTTAAAAATAGAAGAAAAGATATTTCATAATCTTACTAAGTTAAAGAAGAGTTTGGGAAAGCCTTTGTGGATTTAGGGTCGATGGAGCCTTGGGAACTTGGAGCTGGAACTTGAACAAAAAATAGGGAACTTGGAGCCGTAAGTTGGAAACTTGGAGCCAAAAATAAAAATCACTAAAACGTGTACCTAAGCCTAAGCGAAGCCTAAATCTATTTTTTTTTTACTTTTGAATTTAAATGTAGCGGCTGAGCCCGAATTTAAATGTAACTGTTACATTTAACGCGACGGTTACATTTAAATGTAACTAGGTACATTTAAATGTAACCGCGAGTTACATTTAAATGTACCTAGTTACATTTAAATGATCCATCGTCATTTAAATGATATAGTTACTGTCACTTTTTCAAACAGGAGTTGCACATTTTTCCCTATATTATATATTTTTGGTGTATATAGCTTGCTTGCTGAAGCGGCTATAGCTGGAGTCAAGACAATTCTGTGCAATATGCTTAAAATAAACATATATTTATTTACTAAAATTGCCTTATCTAAAATTAGGCTGTAGGTTAGTTTATAAAAAAATATATTAGCCTGTCAAAGGTGTTGTTTTTAATTTTTTAATACTCGCTATTAGTTGTGAGTCAGCGCTTCAGGAGGGGACGTTCAACGTCATAGTACCAAAATATAATATACCGAAAAATGTGCAACTCCTATATAAAAAAGTAATGAAAAAAGCATGACCATTATAATGTTCTTTTTTATTTAAATGAGGCTCTCCATTATAATGGCATAGTAGTCATTTTAATTTGTCGAGTTAAATTGGAGAGGAAGCCATTATAGTAGCCATTTATTAATTTAATTTCACTTTATATATACAAAGAAGTGTAATACTGTTCGTGCAGGACGAGTTTTACCGTGTTGGACAGTATTAAAGCGAGACGGGGAAACCGCGCGCTGCTTGGAAAATATTACACTTGTAAGTATATATGAAGTGAAATTAAATCAATAAATGGCTATTATAATGGCTTCCTCTCCATTTTAACTCGCCGAATTAAAATGACTACTATGCCATTATAGTGGAGAGTGTCATTTAAATGGAGAGGCTCATTATAATGGCCTACTTTTTCGTACTTTTTTATATAGGAGTTGCACATTTTTCGGTATATTATATATTTTTGATAGTACTCTTTTGCGAAACCCGTAACTGTTTTTTTGTACTGTTTCGTGCCGTACTCTAAAAGCTGGTTCATACTTATGACAAAAAAGATCCTTTGGACAAATACAGCGTAAAAACGTCCTTTGGACTTTGTCCAAAGGACAAAATTCAAAGGACAACGTGTTCATACTTTTTGTCCTTTGGGCATTTCCCTTTGAATGTTGTCCTTTGGACTTTTGGACTCTTTCGTTGAAAGGACAAATTCTAAGTAGCATTCATACTTTGTCCAAAGGAAAAAGTCCAAAGGACGTTTTAGCTTGTCCAAAGGACGTTTTAGCTTTTCTAAAATTGCCCTTTGGACTTTGTCCAGAAGGACGTTTTGTCATTACTATGAACCAGCCTTTATGCGTGCGGCCGTGTTTCAAGAATACTTCATCTCTGTCGACCAAAGTCACGTAAAAAACAATTTACATAAGCATGGTTGGCATGCAGCTGATTGATGGTTTCGTATGATGTTTATTTCAGTGATAGTAAAGGGTAGTGCATTTAATTTCGGCACTTTTTCGTTTTTCCAATGTAACTCTTTATTGTATGGCCCGATTTTCATATTTGATAGCTCATTTTAAAGCTTTTACGATACTGCGTTGTGCCATAGAAGTTTCACTGATACAAAAAGTTGTTTTTTACTAATTAAATCAGTTTTTAAAAAGAAATTGCTGAAATTAAATGTATGCATTTACTTTCGGCACTTTACAAACAATCGATTGTTTCTCAGTCAAAAAATCATCATTTTCAAAAATTTAAAAACCTATTATTATCTCCATACAGTTTTCTTTAATTTAAGTTTCTACTTGTTGTTTAACGTGTAACTGGCAAAAAGTTACAGCTAAAATGCCAAATGGTATCAAAATGAGCAAAATTTGGGAAAAAAAGTGCATTTAATTTCGCACTTCTGTGAAGAACCCCCTTAATCGAGTGTAAGTGCAGTGCTATGACCTCACACATTTCAAGGTTGTCTTTTAACTATTTACAACTACAATTTAACACCCGACCACTTAATTCAAC